>JAXGGA010001309.1:0-158186 GCA_038373865.1 Uloborus plumipes
AGGCCATAAGGAATGCATTAAAATTGGTCCCACAATTTCCTCATCAAATTTCCCACGGAGGGTCTTTTTCCTTAAGTATGCAAACGGACTATATAAAAATATGCTATTATCGACAATCTTTGGAAAAAAGTAGAGGAAAAGAAATGCGATTTGATATTCTCTTCTAAAACATTTTCGAAATTGAAGTCATGATTAGGGAATTTCAAGCCATGTCTTTGAAGACGTTGTGTAAACGGATGGAGTTTACGAATAATTTCGCAGCAATTTTAAAAATTGATATTCTAAAAATGCATTTGTGGACTATCTTGAAAACATTATGGAAATTGATGCAGCTTGGCACTCTCCCTGGAAGTCACCCCCCCCCCTAAAAAAAAGAAAAAGAAAACTGTAGGCGATATTTAATGACTTCAAGGGAAAAAGAAGAGATTCAAATCCCCCCCCCCCGGTAGTTTTCTAAAATTGATATTCTAGAATGCAATTGAAGGCCACCTTTGATGCCCCCCCTACCCATGATGTATCTTTTCAAATTTTCGTTTCTACTTTTATATTTATTTGTTAAATATTTACTTGCTTATTTTTTTTTTTACTGTAATTAATTTATTTTTTGTAAGTACAAATTGAATTTTCCTCCGGGGGGGGGGGCAGTTGACTTTCTCCGGGAGCGCAGTGCCCCACCCCCCTTCCCCAAGAGATGCCTGAAAGAAATACTGGTTTTACGCAGAACAACTTGCAAAGACTAGAAATATTTTTTAATTCTTGATGTATTTCGCGAAATTCATGAAGAACATGGCCTTGACTTCTATACAGTGCACTTAAATTTTGATGATTTCCAGATAAAATATTCAAATAATGATATTTTTTTCCGTAACCACCATTTAAATACTGTTTCTGGAAATCTTCAACATTTAACTGCATTTTATAGAAGAACAATCCATGCTCTTCATGAAATTCATGCAATGAAACAAGGATCTAACATATTTGAAGTCTTTTCAGGCTGTTGGTTGTTTGGTTTCGTGTCACAAATAGAGAATTAAATCGGACTGAAGGTCCTATGTACAGCATCAGCGATACGAAGACAATTTTCTTCGTATAAGTCTGGCCACGGATTGTGCAATTTCACCAGGATAGCGGGAAAGTTGAAAAGGTGCTCGGGGCTTAGTTCTGTGTCTGGGCAATTTTTGCAGAGGCAATACGTCCTTGTCCCGTCTTCATGTATCTTCATCCCCCTGAAGTGTTCTGTCCTAAGTCTTGTTAAAGTACTGGTGAGGGTTCTATTGGTACTGATTTCTGGAATTTTATTTTTCAGGCTGTTTTGTACACCAATAGATGCTTTTCATCAAAGTGGAATTGCCCGTCAAAACTTCGCAAATAACGTCAGGAAAGTAAAGTTTAAAATGCATAAACATTATCCAAACTTAAAGAAATAGCTTTCTAAGAACCGTTTCACACTTTAAAAAAAAATTGATGAATGAGAACTAAATGATGACTATTTCCATTTACAAAACTTCACAAGTAGATATTAACATGATTTCATATTTTATTAGTACATTTAAAAGCAAATGTTCAGTAATAAGGATACGTACGTTATGCACAAAAATATTCTGAAACTTATCTGCAATAAATTAAGTCTTGTGTGTTGAATAAAGACCGCATAAAACTAGCTGTCGTGGCCGTCACGAAACTTTCTTCTATGGCAGGAATTCAAGTGAAACACGGACGATCGCAACTCACCATTGCAATCGCAAATTCCCAAATTTGGATAAGTTGCAATCGCTATAAATGCTAATCGCACTGACGTCACTGTGGGTGGAGCCAATAAGAGTTCACAAGCAGTCAGCGATCTCCTCTTATTCACCAAGTAGGCTGTGACGTTTTATCTAGCTCGTTTTTCATAGGCAAACGTCACGCTGACGTCACGATGTTTTTTTATCAAGAAACGTTCTAATGTAATTAATTCACTTCCAGTAGCGATTGCAATTTGCGATCGCCTGTTTCACTTGAATTCCTGCCTATAATTCCAGTTACAAAATAAAATACGTACTCGCCCGAATAATTGGAGACAGCTCCAATTTCCCAAATATCGTAATAACCCTGCAAATGCAGAATCAATGAGCGAAATTGGAAATCATTGCAAAAGCCTTGTTTAGATTAATTGCAAACATTTTATTTGTTAGTAAAAAGAAATTGGCAACAGTTAAAAATTTCAAATCATTGAAAGATTTCAGCTGTTTTGATAATTAAATAGCGTGAAAGCGATTTTTTAATGAATTAATTTTTTGCATTGTTGACTAAGCGCAAAAATCACTCCACCCTCCCCCTGGGGCGATTGGCGCCAAAATTTAATCGATGCTTGCTTCCATATTGGGTTAGTGTTATTCCAAATTTCATTCAAATCTCAGCAATATTTCTCGAGATACAGTAGGTGCCATAACAAACTAAGCACTTTTGATTGCTCCACAACCCTTTAAGATATTGACACACAAATTGAATCAGCACTTGTACTCAATAGGGTCTACCTATGGACCAATTTTCGTTTGATTCCGCCGGTTACTTCCTGAGATATAGCAATCACTCCCACTCAGAATACGCGCGATTGCTCCACCCCCTTTTGAGATATGGACACGCAAATTGAATCAGCACCTGTATTCGGTAGGGTCTACCTATGGACCAATTTTCGTTTGATTCTGCTGGTTACTTCCTGAGATATAGCAATCACCCACGCGCACAACACGTGCGATTGCTCCACCCCCCTTGGAGGAATTCGCTAAAAAAAAGTCAGGTGCACCAGTTCACGTGGTGGTACATATGTGCAAAAATTTTTGTTCGATTTCATGCAGTAGTTTTTGCTCTCGCGCGGCCACAAAAACTGGCCACACACATACAGACAGACATGTTCCAAAAATGGTTGAAATGGACTCAGTGTACCTCAAAACGTGCAAATCCGTCAAAATTCGACATTCGAAAATTTTCACGATTCCAATACTTTTTTCTATATATTAGATATAAAAGAAAGTAAAAAGAACAAATAATCTCACTGTTGCAATTCTTTTCTTCAAATTGCTGAATCGTCAGTAAAATTTGCTGAACAGGGAAATTTTTGGGAGGTCACAGTGACCTCCCATCGGGACGCTTCTGGCGGGAGCTCCCATATCAGAGGCCGGTGTGGACCTTAAAATGGATAGGACGCCATTCAACGGTCAAGTGAAAACAACAAGCAATCGAGATTGCTTCAAAAAGAAAAAATAATTTCAACATCTTGAAATTTAACAATATTTTTTACAATCAAGAGTTGCTGCAGGACCCTACTCGTTGGGTTTCTTGTTTTGACCAATTGCTTTTATCTCTTAGAATCGACTTTTTAAAAAATACCCGACCTGACCCTCTTACGTTTACACAATAATTTATACACAAAAACAACATAAAGCATCAGATGAACAACATCTAGCATAGCAATAACCCAAGGCCAACTAGTTGGCATCAGGGCCGGACTGGCTATGTGGGAGTTTGGGAAAATTCCAGAAGGGCCGGTCCCCCGACGGCCGTTTTTTTTTTTTTTTCTATTTAATGAAAAAAAAAAGAATTATGGGTGTTTCTACCTTCTACCACCATATTTGCTGTGATGCTAATTTGAGTAAGGGTTGTGTGTGTGTTAAGGAATAGGCTGCCTAACTTCCTCCGGGGCCTATTTAAGCTCTGTGTTCTTTTTTTTTTCCCGTTCCTTCCGTGATGAAAATGGGCCGCTCGCGAGTTACCCAATGCACGCAGGGCCGATTACTAAATAGGAAAAGTAGGCAGCCAAACAAAAGAAGGCCCCTTCCCTGTTATTTACTTCCTTTTACGCAGTAAAGGAAGTATTGTGATAGCGAAAAATTTTTTCCTCAAATTTGGGTCTAAATTTTGATTTTGCTCACCCCTGAATGAATGTTGAGTCGTTTTTTCGGCTTGTCAGCACGTGCATATGTACCTACCAACATATAACCAACCGAAAAATCCTTTTCAACCACCCCCGAGTTAATTACGACGACTTTTCTCGTGACGTCTGTATGTACGTATGTATGTGCGTATGTATGTATGTGCGTGTGTACCTATGTATGTATGTGTGTCGCATAACTCAAAAACTATATGCCGTAGAAGCTTCTAGCTTAGTATGTAGGCTCTGAGGGGGTCTAGTTGTGCACCTCCCCTTGTTGTTGCATTCGAATGTTCCCAAGGGGGTGTTTTACCCCTTTTTTAGGGTAAATCTGTTAATTTCAATGCAGATGAATTGGCACGACCACTTGGCGATGTATCACCAAGCTTTTGGTCGCCAAGTGTTTGACGCCAACTTGGCGACAAAGGCACCATGGGCCCCGAAATTCTCCTAGAATCTAAAATTCGAATGCACTGGTTTTAAATATAACTGCAATCTGTAGCTAAACGAACGAGCTTTTTTGCAGCCCTGTACTAATATATACCAATAGGTTAATAAGGTCCAACCTAGGGGCCCCGCTCTGGGGGCCCCAAATTTGTTTCATAAATATTTTAAAAGACGATGACCTATGCTCGGCTGGAATTTATATCAATTGGCCTATGTGGACCGGCTTAGGGGCCCCCATTTTCGTTCACCGTTGTTTTAAATTACGATATTATGCTATAGGGCCACAAAGTTCGACTGGATTCTAAAGCTCCAATACGATGGCTATAGCTTTTACCAACCAACTAAACTACCGTTTGTTTGCAATACATGGACATAAGATCCAAGGAACATAAGGTCCGACAGCAAGGGCGTATTTAAGGGGGGGAGGAGGCCCGGGACCCCCCGAAATCGAGATAGATTTTTTCAAAAGCAGGTGTTCGGTTTGTGTTTTCTCAAAAAAAAAAAAAAAAACTTAAGAAAAAAGCCCACTCTCCAGGGGTAATTGCCCCCCCGCCCCGTCGGGGAAAATTCCGAGGGGAAAAAAATTTCCGATACTAAAATTTTTTCCGATAGAAATCTGATTGATTCCGACAGAATAAGTAAAATTCTCCAAAGATATTTTTTTTTCAAAAAAAGAAATAATAATAAAATAAAATAAAATAAATAAATGAAAATTTGAATTATTTTCATTATTTGAAAAATAATGTGAATTTTTATCCAATGCAGAACACATGATCCTCATCGTTGATGGTCTTCTCGTGATCCATCCTTCTGCTCTCATCTCGTTGTGTCCTTTAGGCGTTCACGGTACTTCAGTTTTGGGCAAAGTTTCTTTGTTGAAAAGGAGACATCTTATTTTTCTTCCTAATCAGACCCCTCCGAAAATCGCTTGTAGCGTGTTTTCTGTTTTGAACAAACATTCATTGACATTCGAGAGACACTTTCCGATCGTGCCGATGGCGATACGATGAATTGCCCCCTCTAAATGATTTCCTGCCATTCATTGCCTGCTATGGTCGTGTCAGCAGGAGGTAGCGTGCAAATTTCCCGCATTGAGCAGACACAGGGTTCCCCCACCCTAACCCTGGAGCAGAAGATGGACGATACAAAGCAGATTGCAGCTACTTTAGTCGTCGTAAAGCCCATCGGCGTAAGGACCGTGGTGACAATCAACCCTGGGTGACAATTAGGCTATCGGAAATTTTCAAAGGAAATGTAGGATGGGAAATGCTTAGGGCCCTTGTATGGAAGACCTCGGACGAAACTCTTCAAAAGCTCTGAGATTCACTCGGTGTCTGGTGGCCATGGAAAAAGACGTCGGACAGTTGAACGATTCTAATTAACTAGTGGTTCAATGCAATTTAAAGTTCGGTATGAGTTAGGCACTTACTCGTATAGTAAGAAGAAAGTGTAGTTAAAGCTCAAAATAATTTTCTTCATGACAGAGGTAAGAACTTATTGTGTTTCATTTAAAGAAATGATAGAGCTTCGCTTTTCAATTTGTTATTTAATTGCATTGCATATCCTTCTCTAACAGGGCCGCCGAGAGGGGGGGCAGCAGGGGCAAAATCCCCGGGGCCCGGCTCAAGAGGGGGCCGGGCTGCTAGTAAAAAAAAGGCAGTTTTTTTGGGAACTGAACTTCATTTTTGTGAGGGCAAAGCAAAAACATCTCGCATCTACATGTGTCCACAGCAACGCAACGAGTGCTTGTAGCCCAATGCCTTAGGGGGCTAACTTCTATAGTACTTACCAGGCATTTCTTACGTGTACAATGGAAAGTTTGAACTTTCAAAGTGAGGAATAACGCTTTTAATAGTCAAGAAATGTAATTTTTTTTCAAGGGATTTTAAAACATACATGTGTAATTTATGTAAATATGTATTATTAATTTTGTGAAGTAGTGATAGAATTATTAATAGTTATTAGTAAATTCATTTATATCATAGTATACTTAAGTACAGCACACAAGCAGATTATAAAAATATGAAACACACAAAATATAAAATTGGAAGAAAAATTGGCAAATACGAAATACTCTTATTTTTCTTCACTACACCGAACGTAAGTTGTCTCAGTATTGAAGATTTTTTTTGGAAGGCGGGGGGGGAGGGGGGGGGGAGCGGATGTCAGTAATTTGCCTCGGGGCCCCGGTAAACCTCTCGGCGGCCCTGTTCTCTAACATGGATGTACATTTGTTTCAAAAGAAAAAAACTATGATAACTTTTTAGCGATATAATTTATAGTTGTGTTATACTATGCCGATGGTTTTAAAATATTAAACGATATTTGCAGAATGATGTCTTTTGCCGCTTGCCGTTTACATGAAGAATGATGGATAGCATTGATTTTAACTGAGCTGATTAAATTAAAAATGCTATTATTTGTGTCAGTTTATATTTCCGCCGTTTAATATATAATCAACTCGAAACCATGATAGGATGTATTTGGGAAGATCACTATTATACCACTGGAAGATTACTTTTAAGTGTAAACATGCACTGAGTAATTTTGAAAATCTCTATGCACAAAAATATAAGATTTTTAATGCGTTTTTCCAGAAGGGGGACAAGGGGCATATACTCATTGTAAATTATACCAAAAAATATGTTTAAACCTGTTTTAACTCCTTTTTCACAAAAATGGAGCTGTGTGGTGCCATCAAAGCAAACTCCCCATCAAACCATCACTGAGGAGGGGTGATGACCTCTTTCTACTCTTCCAATGACTTTCTGGGCTTCGTTAGAGCTGTGCGCGTACATACGATCATTTTGGCGATTAAATTTTTCTTCAATCGTAAAAATTTTCTCATCGCTAAACAAAATTTTTCTGTGAAGGCCATTGGTGTAACGGCCAAGCAGCACTTTACATCTATCCACTCTAATTTTTTTTAGAGAAGTGGTTAGCCTTTGTCCAGTCATTCTTCGAAATGCACCCATCCTAAGGTCACTTTTTATAATGCGAGACATTGATCTGACAGAGATTCCCATTTCCCGAGACATGACTTTTTGTTTTCGAATGGGATTTCTCCTAATTCGAGCAGCCGCTGCTCTCACTGCGTTTGCCGTTCTCACAGTGCGGGGACGGCCTGATCGGGGTCTGTCACATACAGATAGGGTCTCATTGTATCGATTTATAGTGCGGTACACGAACATACGGCTGATACCCAAAGGTTTCAAAGTGTTGAAAATATCTGTACTACATTTTTCAACTTTGTGTAAAGCGATCACAGCTATACGGTTTTCATTATCACCTCACTCCATGTTAACTGAGTGAAAGAAAAATACAAATTAATTGGGATTATTATACTGACATGTAAAGAAAATAAACAGATAGGGTCAAAGATTATATAAATAATACCCAAGGATGTAAACAAAGTTCAACTTTTGTAACAGTATTTATGGCAGGACTAGGTATATAAATTTGCTAATTCTGTCGTATGAGCTGGGCTGGAGTGAGAAAGGGATTTCCAACAAATAAAGTTTGGGCAGAACACGTGGAAAAAACAAAAGCCAAAAGATGGACACGAAATTGATCTCTTTGTCCGTTTTTTTGTATGTATATATCCTTTAATATGTATTTGTCCATTCATTTTTAATTTTGTCTCTTTTACGAATATTTTTGAGCTTCGGGTTTAGTTTTTTCAGCTTTTCTCTCTTTCTATTGTATTTAAATCAGCATATGGTGAAATGCGCAATATTTTTTCTTCATTAGCAGGATTTAAAAACTTTGCCTACAGAGCGTCCAGCAGTTATCCTATAAGTGTACACGAAACTATTTAAATTTTTTACTGTGTGGAAGTGTAGAATGGAAAAAATAGTTCTTTGTAGAATTGTAGTACTTTGAAGTATTGCTCTATGCGGAAAAAAAGGAAAGGAATTTCCATGCCTCTTAACTAAAATTTTTTAAAGTGGTTATAATTTTAGATGTTTTTTGAAAAGAACATTTGTAAGGGAGTGGGGTTAGCAGGGACGTAACTAGAGGTGGACAGACTGGGCTCGTGCCCCGGGCGCCAGATTTTAGGGGCGATGGAACTGGCTAAGTAACTGCATATTTTTTTTTCTCATTATTAAAAAAAAAGACAAATTTTTAAAAGAAAGCTCTCCCTAAAAAAGGCTCAATGCAGGCACAGGAAGAATTTAAAGAAATGTCTTTTAATGTTTAAAAGGCGTAGGAAATATTGACTGAGATAAAGTGAGGAGGGTGCAGTAAATGGCACAAATATATTTTCTTTTTGAGAGTGACCTGTTAAAGTTTCATCTTGAATCACCCACTCCGAGAAGTGAAGCTTTGGAAAGTACCCCGATACAAAGGAAGCGGATAATGCGTCCCTTTTCCAAGATTAAACTGCAATAAAACTGTCAACATGGTGTCTTCCTTTTAGCTTACAATGACGAAAGCTTGTCCACCCCACTGGCTCAGGGGAAAACCCTTGCAGCGTTCCCTGTTCCCTTGTCGGTAGCCTCTGTTTTAGGAATCGGAGCCACAAGTCCCCCCCCCCCCCCCATCTGTCTTCCACAGTAGAATCATTCACTAAAGGGTATCTTTAGCTATCACAACGGATGAATTTCTTCTCTTCTAATATTGCCTTGTTTTCTCTGTGATATTCATATAGTACAGATTTTATAATGTGTCTAAAAAAACCATCTGGTGCACAAAACAGGCAAAGAATTAAAGTGCGGGAAAAAGAAAATCATCTACGTTCATCGTTGTTATCATCGTGGTTGAATGGAAAAGACGTTAGGCAGTACTGGTAAGACATTGTTTATCTAATTTACATGATGTAATACAGATTTTTTGAACGTTGTCGATTAATTTCTCTCATTCTTTGAGAAAAATCTCGCACTATAATAATGGAGATTCAGTTCAAAATTCTCTCTCTCTCTCTCTTTTTTAGAAAATGCTCTATGAATTTTTAGAAATTGTATTAGTATGTTTCTATCATTTTATTTAGTTTCAAGCATCGTTTTTTATTCTAATGGTAAACTGTAAATACAAAATTCGTATTTGTTTTGTTAGAGGTAAGAATGATTACTTTTTGAGTTTACGCATCATAAAAAATGGGAAGATTGGAGAGGGGGGGAGGCCAGTGAACTGTAAATTTTAAAGTTATATCTATGCCCCCCCCCTGTCGGGCATTTCCTAGCGCCACCTCTGCCACTCTTCAAAAATTCGGATTTATTGCTAATAATAATTCGTTAGATAGCACCAGGCAGTGGAGCAACACATGAAGGTCAGAGAACCCTTGCGCTTTTCTCAAGAGAAAAAAGAACGTGTCTTGGGAAAATGAAGATATTTCAATTAGAAAACGCATAGAAAAAATCCTAATCATTTTGAATAGAAATCTTTAAATGAAAAATATTCAACAGATGTAGATTATTAGTCCGCAAATTACGTTTCTATCTTTCTTCGCATTCCCCTTTTTTTTCTTGTCAGTCAGGAAATAAGAGTCTTTAAAATAATGCTACACTCAATAAATTTAAAATAAAGTGAAATCATTCCTCCCCGGCAAGAAATTTAAAATAAAGTGCAATCATTTTCGGTTTTAGTTTTTTCACAAATAATTTCCAAGCTTTCAGCTGAACAAAAAAAAAAAAAAAAAAATCAAAAAGAGGTAGAAGTCCAAGCCGGCCGAGCTAGAAGGGCACGCAATTTTCAATCTCTTTACCAGTGGTGAAATTAAAGAATAGAGTATCTCAGTGGCGGGTTTAGGGTAGGAAGTTGAGGCCCGTATATCCGCCATGCATGAATTCAAAGAAGGCTCATGACCCCCCTTAAAGAATCCAAAGAGATCTTAAAATTTCGCTTTTACAACGTGTAATTTAATTGCAGTTTCAAGACTTCAATATCCAAAAATTTTCGGAAGAGAGTTCTTTCCCGCTTCTTCTTCAATACCTTGGTCAAACATTGCCTCAAATAGCATTTTAGAGATTTAAAATTCAAACAGTTAACGGTAGTTGATATCCCACTTTTCTATAGTCTTTAGTTCTAAAATGTGTTTTTAGAAAAGAGAGAGTTCACGAATTACAGTCTCTATGCCCAAAAATTTCCGGAAGAGTCCCTAAATCCTTTTATTATCCTAAATTTTGTCAGACAAAGCCTAAAAGCAATTGTTCTTATCAAGAATCATGGCGTAAGCGGCGCTATTGAATTATTTTTAAAGGGCGTTTTTAAAAGTTTTTGTTTTCTTTTTCTTTCACGTGCATGTGGCTCTCGTTTTCAGAGGGATCTTCGTGGAATTCTTGGATGATAAGTTTTTGCTCTTGGGGGGTAATGGGCACCTCTGCTAAAAGTAAAATTTTGAGCCTTCAGTTTCAAAAAATAGAGCTTAAATTGCATTCTTGAAGCTTCAATGCCGCAAAATTTCGGGGCACAGCGCCCGAATCCTGCCTCTTCTCTTGACGGTATTAAAGATAACCTAAATAAAAATGTTTTTAAAACATAATTTCGAAGCATTTCGGGAGAGAGTCCTTGCTAACGTTACTACCAAAGATGGTCTAAAGTAAGGATGGCTTAAGGTTTCAATTTTGAACATTTTCGGAGGGAGATCCCTGACCACTTTTTGTCTCTTAAAATCTCCGAAAGAACGCGAAATTGCGCATCTATAGGGGAGAGTGGTAATGAATGGGCCACTTTTTGGTTTTGAATTTTTGTAATTTTTTCTAACACTTTGTTTTAACTCTAAATTGGTGTTTTAGTTACTTTACTTATCTGGCTATCTAAAAAAGTCATAAAAGTTAGATTAGCACCTGTCAATAATGAATTATAATAGAAAATAAAAATTTTGAAATTTGGCCCATTCAACCCCACCTATGGGGTTGAATGGGCCATCGAAGGTAATGAATGGGCCACTAAATGAATTCAATGAAAACATGTGGATTTAATCTTTTATTTACTGAATATGACAAAATAAATGTGGCACTTGACATGATGATACAAAATCATACTGATTTAAAATTATATAAACATCAAAACTGATGCAATTAAAATAAAACTGATTCATACCAATTGTAGCAGAAAAATGACTAAATAATGAGAATGTAAGAAATAAATAACATCAAATATATATATAAAAAAATAACAGATAATACACACTATGATTTAACAAAATTTATATATTTCAAAAATAATATTAAAAACCACTTTCAAAAACTTCATCTTCATTTTCAAACTTGTCAAAATTCAAAATTTTTTTTAAAAATTTACTAGACATCGGGAATAAGAAATATCTAACTTAAGTTACCAAGAAAGAAAATGAAATTGTACTGAGAGGGATATAATATGAAGGAGAGAGGGGGCTTTTTCAAGCCACGGGCACTGCGACCAGAGGTCTATTGTACTATAGGAATATAATATAGATCTGCAAATTATATTTAGAAGTTACTACAAACCTATTTTAACGACAGTAATCTTAATCTATCTATGACAGTCAGTTGTGTTTCATATTAATGCGAAAATCCAAAGAAAAGGAAGAAAAACAATATTTAGGTGGCCCATTCATTACCATGACATAGTGGCCCATTCAGCCCCACCTATACTTTTGGAATACATTTAGGTTTTTTGAGTACATTAAATTTAAATAACATCAAAATACATCTTAAGATTAGTTTATAGATATGGAAAGACTAGCTTATACATATGTATGCAGTGAAATACTTGGTACATTTTAGCTAGGAAATGTTTCACTAAAAAGGGAAAAACTTACTTTTCAGTCAGATTCTTGACCATGCCACTCTAGTTTGAAAATGGCTCAGCGCAAACGAATGAAAATTGGATGAGTTTAGTAGAACAAATAGCTACATGTATTGATGGCATCAGAAAAAAATTCATGCAAATACTTTTTCATATTTTGCTAGTGGCCCATTCATCACCATTTCCCATTCATTACCACTCTCCCCTATATGTCGAAAATCTTTCAGGCCTTTGAACTTTTACTTCCCAAAGATAACTTAAATGAGACTTCAGTTCAAAAAAAAAACTCATCTTCTTTTCTTTTACACTATCATGAAGAAATATATCCTGAGTTGTGCTTCAGTGTCAAAATATTTCAGGAGAGATGCCCCGAGTCTTCTTAATTCCTTTAACGTCACTAAAGACAGCCTGAAATTGCGTGTTTAGAATTTAAGTTTCAGTAAGTTTCCCAAAGGAGTCTTGATCCTCCAACGTCATCAAAGGTAGCATAAATAATTTCAATTTTGAAAAAAGTTTTGGAGAGAATCTAAAACTTCGTAATTTTCTATCTTTTCCAAAAATTACAATATTTTAATTCAATTTGAAAATTTCTATCTGTCTTACAGTAATAGCGAAAAAAAAAAGAAAGTGTGTGTGGGGGGGGGCTAAGCTTGATTATATGGGCCCCCTCCGAAAAAAAAACCTATATACGCCACTGTCCGACAGACAAAAGATCCACGAACAGAAGATCCAGTTTTCTCAGCGGGGTTGACATAAGGTCCAAATTGGATCATGTCCTGGATTCGACCAGGGGTGCTTCGAACCTAAATTTCTAGGAGGACGGAAACTCTCAATTGTGCCGAATAATAAAATACGGGTATACACCTGTAAGTACATTTAATGGCATTCTGGCATTTCGGGTTACCTAATTTACCGAACCACCAGGCAAAATTTGCATATAATCGATTTTTTGGAAGATCAGTGTCCTCCTATGACCACCCATCGGGGCGCCGCTGGGTGCGACTTCGGTTTTACATATTTCTCCCTTCAATCTGGGCAATAAATTAAAGACCTGAAAATTGAATGGATGACCGATTTCAATTGTCATGTTCAATAAAAAATCTGAAACTAATTGTTATGCATTTTCAAATTTGAAAAGAACTTCAAAAATTAGAAAATTAAATTAGTAAACAATAAAAATAATTATAATAATGAAAGTCAAGAACTTGTTATTCAGTTAATGTTACTCTCCTGCAGCGAAGTCACGCCTTGTTCTTCGTTAACGAGTTGGATGGCAATTTGACCAGGTGGCGAATTATCCGTAGAATCGTAAAGTTTAGTCCTTAGTAAATTTGGTTATGGTATAATATCATAAAGTTTCGGTTTTATCAAAAACACATACACTTCAGGGCTCCCTTGTACCTGCCGTTACATGTGGTTTAACCGGTTAAATGAGCACCTGAAGAGCGCTGTATTTTCTGATCCAGACTAGAAACCGAGCAACCCCTGGTAAATCGCCGCCAGAGGTATTGGTTCACTTGGAAGACTTTGTGATCACGATCGATTAAAAATATTTTTAAAATAATAAATAATAAACTTCTAAACATTCCTTACAAATCGTTTTATTGGGAACTGACTCGACTGTGTGTGTCAAGGACGGATCCAGATTCTGGTTCAGGAGGGGTCATTTTCGGAAAGGGAGGGGTCGAAGTGCCATTTTTGGGCGAGAACGGGGCGTATTCGCCATTTTTTTTAGAAATATAAGTGCCAAAAATGCAGTTTGAGGTTGATTTTGGTTCGGGGACTCGACGTCGATACCGCCCCCCCCCCCGCCTGGATCCGCGCCTGGTGTGCGGGAGCGCGCGCGTGTGTGTGAATTACTGCGTTGAATTACTGCTTAAAATAAGAGTTGTATTGTTGTCAGTAAAAAAGTTTTCGGAAAAGGGCTAGTGATTGGGTAGGGATCCATGTTTCTCCGATTTTTTGTTACCACCCCCCCTCCCCAGGGCCGGTTTTTTAAAAGTATCCCAGGGCCGAATTTTCTTCCCAGTCCGTCTCTGGTTGGCATTGAATAACCCTGACATTCAATTGAATTTTGACACTTTGAATTGACTTTTCCGCAACTTGTGATTGCGATAGGAGTGATATGTATGGAAACAAGAAACCCACGTAGGATCCTAAGTTCGCATTGCGATGAACATAGTTGAGGATCAAGATTTTAGAACTTTTTTTTTCCGTTTGAACTTTGAACCTTAGTTTCTCTGGGTGGTTCCTTTTTCAGATAGGCAGTCTGCCAAAGTAACGCGTCCAACAGCCTTTGCTCCTTCACCATGCAGGACATGGTGGCGCGGTACTAGCGGTAGCCACCCGTGAAATTACCGGGTAACCAATGTGACGTACGGATGTGTGTACTTGCCTGGTGTTGATCCAGGTCCGGGGTCCTTTTCATGATGGTAACCCAGGACATAATCCACTGAGCCAAAAGAACTTTGAGGCTCTCGACGCCACATTTTTATCACACTTCATTGTGAAAAACTTAATTTAAATTCGAGATGTTGAAATTCGAATTATTATTTTTTAAACGAATCATTATAACAAACGAAACATAATGTCGAATTCACTGCGAGTTTATATTGTGCCGTTCAACACTACAAAAATAATATGTTGATAAATTCGAACAAAACATGGACCCATGGAAATTTATAGTACATAATGAAGGGGGGGGGGGAGGCGCTCCCCAGAAGAATTAATGAAGAGTTTTCAAAAAAGAGTTTTTAGACGGTCTTCTGTAATGTGGAAGAAGTGGTTCGAGAGCCCGCCGCCGTGGCGCTTATGAGTCTTAAAATTGCCAATGCGGCGGTAACGATGGGTGTGGTGCACGCGATAAAAAAAAAATGCATTTTCGAGGGGGAAAAAAAACTATTTCAGAAAGAAGGAATCAAGCAAAAGGAAAAGAAAATGTTCAAAAATGATCAGAAATGGGCCCGATTTTTTAATCTTGCGGACGATTTTTTTTTTTTTTTTGTAATTCTTTGAAATGGGTTAGTTGATTCGTTTTGTATGAAAAATTGTTTCAATTCACATTACTATCATTAAAATTTCCCTATTTATTTTTCTTTTTTCATTATTTCATGTGCATTTTTTAACGAACTCTTCATGCGATCAACTATGAAAAAGCAAATGACCAATCCAAAATTCGGCTTTTTCCGAATTTTTCACCTAATCAGGAGCAGATCCATGGGGGGGGGGGGGGTATGACCCCTCTCTTAAACTACCAAATCTAGTCCAAACCTGCATTTTTGGAACTTATAATTCAAAAAATCGCCAAACCCCGTTTTCGCATAAAAATTGCACTTTGACCCCTCCCTTACCGAAAATGACCCCCTCCTCATCTAGAAGCTGGATCCGCCATTGCACCTAGTTGGGGTTTTACTGTAATTAATTCTTATTAACGAGTAGGCAATATGAGAACCTTTTAAGAATTGGTGGATATAAAGAAGGATGTAATAGGACATAGAAAGACCTAATTTAAAAAGGTTCAGTTAAGCTTGGAGTACTCTTGGCAAAAAAATTATTCTAGAGCAGTTTGTTTGAAGAGTCTAGGTGTCTCCATCTGGTGGGAAAATTGGGAATCAAAATTCTCACGGTAATGGCATCCGTCGATAGTGGTGCTATATGTAAGAACGGCTGCTATTAGATTCGTTTGGAATGAAAACCCATTTAGTTCATTTCTCAAAATTCAGCTCTAAAGGCAAAATGGGACTAAAGGCAGTAGTATACATAGATTTTTAGGTGCGCAAGACCCTGCAAGAATTGTAAGTGCGTCCCCCCAATCCACAATTAAAAAACTTTTCCTGTGTAACTTACAGTGCTATTTTTCTGAATTGTGTGCCTTCAAACCTCGTGCGCGCTACGTAAGCCACTGAAGGAGTTTTGACTCAAAACCCTTACTTTATATTCATTTTTTATTGAGATTTAGAGGTTTTTTGATCTATTGCCTTTTAGTCATTGGTAAAGAATTGATTGATAAAATCCCGAGACCTGATTTCTTGACAAAGATTTTGGTAGTGGGAAATTTTTGAATTCACCCAGTTATATGTATATTCTTCATTCTTTAGCGCCCCTTTATAAAACGTCATTTGATGTCGGACAAAATGTTCATTAATGGCTATGGGAATTGACCGATTGAATGTTTTTTTTCTAAATCCGTAGTTGGGGAAACTATTAACTTACTTTAAAATAAGTCATAAATAAAAAATAATTGGATCACCAAAGCATATTTTATTTTTCTGCAAAAGAAAGCTTGTAGAACATACAAAATATATCAAGTAACTTGACACTTGAGCACTGCTCTTGCTAGCATAGTTTAGAACTCCAGATGAAAAGGATAGTTTGGATCATTCTTCAACCTAAAAATGAAACATTCATTACAACTTATATTGAATCTCAATAAGAGAAAAGAAATAATTTAAGATAAATGAAAATCAAAATGCATTTTATCGTAGTTTACGATGGGACAACAGTATAAGTGGTTAGAATTTAACACTTCCTAGTAAGCAATGCTCAATTTTAGTCAAATACAGAGGCCTAGTAGGAAAAAAAACCACATTTGCGCACCTAACTCAAAACAAGTATAAAACTGAGCAGAAAAAACTTTTTATAAGATAATGCCTTTTGCTTTTACTCATGTATCCATTGAAAGAAGAGGTGAACACTTTTCAATAATTAGTCTGGGCATTTTAAAGGTAATCAATATTTGATATTGATAATAATTAAGAATTATTGGATTATGTACATATTTGAAGCGAATTTATCTGCACTATGATAATGTATCCTCGCAAGGGAGTGCAACTGCATTATCTATCAACGTGCAGTAATGGCCAAAACTGCACATTTGAAAAGTTTTGTTTTTAACTTTGTATGCTTATACCGAATGTTACATTTCACAAAATACAAACCTGCATACACAATTTTGAAGAGGATTTAACACTGAACTTAATACAAGAGACAATTCAATATCTGCAGTACCAGAAAGAAAAAAAAAATTTTCAATGCATCTAAATGAAAAAAAAAAAAATAAATAAATAAATAAAATAAAATGAAGTGATTTGAATGCCTAACTTTCCTGGTCAACTATTGTTCTTATTCTGAAAGGAAGTCAAATGTTAATAACTGCCAGTATAGCTGACAAAATGTTTATATTTAGAACAATTCATTATTATGCTTTATGCTGTTGAAAAAATATTTTTTTATGTAAACAAATCCCAAGAATTGCCACAGAACTTTTATTATATTGCAACATTTAATTCTCTTTAAAGTGATAGATAAAATTTTGAACTTTGTGAAATTAACATTTCTATAAACATATAAGTTAAAATATTTTCAAAACTGTCACCAATTTTGGATCACCACAGTATATGCTCATGAAGCTATTCAGCTACTACAGCCAGAATAAAATTTCTAAATAGGCAAAGTAGGTCTATTTAAATTATATCTAGATTTGCCTAGGGTGAGAAATTTTTAACTTTAATATTGTTTTTTTTTTTTTTTTTTTCAATTTTCAAGAAAACGAAATACAGTCGAGCCTAGATAAAATAAACTCCAAGGACTTTTAAAATAAGTTTGTCTTATCTGAAGAACACTACACAAACGATAAGGAAGGGATAAAAAAGTTATTTTAAGTAGTAATTCATTTTAAACATATTTAAATTAACGATGTTCGAAAGTATGAATAAACTTTTATTTTCTATGACAACATTTTGCTTTTGATACAATGTTTTGCCATCCATCTCGTAAAGTTGAGAGGCACATTTGGAATCAGTCAATTAATAACCTGTTCTAGACCAAGTACATACCCTTGCACCACAATAAATGCTATAAATATAAACATTAAAATGGCAACGCACCGGCATAAGATTGATTTTTCACTCTGTAAACACACCCTTAGAACTTTTAGTTACCTAAATCTAATTAAGTAAAAAACTTTACTTAGATTTAGAGAAAGGGTAACATTGGTGAATTAAAAAAGGCATAACAATACATAAAAGCCCAAATTTCCATGTTTTGTTTGAGAAAACATTACTACATTCTGTGTAACGAGAGGAGGCGGCCGGAAGTGAAATTACTTTCCCTCTCTCTGCACTTTTCCCCTGATGGTTGTCATAGTTACGGCGCTATGAACTTTTCTCCCACTTAGCTTTAGCAACAATGGTTAAATAAATGCAAACGATTGAAATTGTTTTGTGCTTAAACTATTATTGAATCAGCAGAATACTTTTTGAAGTGTTTATATAATGGATACTCATGATGGAAGGTCTTGATAAAACAAAGTATTTAGTACTAGATTTGTTAGAAAATGTTTAAAAATAACTGAGATATGAGGACATAAATAAAAGTGCAAGCCTCATTCGATAAACATAAATAAATAAAATGCCTTAACAGCAGCGTATGAAAAAAAGAGTGAAACTTGTCTTTGGTGCGGTTTCCATAGAGATGATGCAAAATTTCTAAACTTGATATGCCTATTTAAAGTAACCAAGTAAGATCCATGCATTTAAACATGGATCTACTAAATAATTTTAAAAGTTGCATTTTGACAAAAGCCATTAAAGAAATGTTTTAAAAATGGTTAAAGCACTTAGAAGCAAAGAGATGTCAGTACAAACGTTAAAGTTATCAACATAAGTATAAATAGTAAAGGTAACATTTATTTCGCGAAAAATAAATCATGAGCAGCTCTCGTAGGCAAGGCAATCACTTCAAATTTTTCAGGAAAGAGGGGGGGGGGGGGTGCAAAGGATATATACTTAAAGCAAATTATAATTAAAACAAACCATGCTCATTTCTGAGCAAATAGATTAATGTCTTGAAACTGAAGCAAGAGGAACACTGATTCACTTTCCTCTGCCGGTAGGTGCCGCAGTACAGCGTAATTTCCCCAATCAATCGGTTAAACCATGTGTTGCGAAAGGTACTGGGGACAATAGAGTGTGTATTGTACAGCCTAATTCAGAAAAACTTTTTAATGAATGACTACATTGGATCTGAACTTGGTATGTGTTTTACTCTTAACTTACAAAAGTCTAAGTACATCCCTTTTCTTCTGACTGCCTCAATTGCAGAAAACACTTTTTAACATTTGGTTCACAAGTTAGATTTTTTAAAAAAAATTAGTCATTATTGTAACTAACACTGAATTTGAGAGAACATTGCTTACCAGTTCAAATGACAGTATCGGTACTTTTCCTTAAAATTAGAAAGAGCTTGCATTTCTTCAGGAGTGAGTTCAAAATCAAATATCTAAATAAAAATGATAATTAAAACACCATGTATACACACATATATAAATTTCCCTTTCTAATTTTCCTCACATAAAAAAAAAAAAAGAAAGTTCTATGTTTGAAAACTAGACGACTTTTATGCAGTTATATAGTCTTAAAACTTAAAAGTAGTTTTATTGCAAATGAAATGAAAGAATTGCACATTGCCAGTTTTTGAAGATTGGTTTTTGAAAACTGTATCTCCACTTCGAAAAATATAATTAAAATCAAATTTTCTGGTGACAAAAGTATATCCAGTCAGTGTTAAACTACATAGACTGCCAGGAAAGTCAGCAGCTAACTGAAGTGTAATTTCATAAAGCGTGATATTATTTCTTACAACTAACAAATGAGAAATAAAATCAATTATTACTTAGTTATGCTTTTCTTTTTATTTTGGTTAGGAAAGGATTAAAAAAAAATTCTTGCAAAATGCAAAGATAAATTTCAACTTTTATTCAATTGAGATTATTTAATCCACCTAAACTTTGTTGATGACAGAAGAGATAGGTAAATGAATGTCAATCCATAAAAAAAGTACAAAAAGGAATTGAGGTATTTTATATTATACCAATTTTTACTATGAAATATTTACTTCCTCAAAAATATTTGCCCATGAACATTGCAAGTGCT
The DNA here is from genome assembly GCA_038373865.1 of Uloborus plumipes. Classification (NCBI taxonomy): domain Eukaryota; kingdom Metazoa; phylum Arthropoda; class Arachnida; order Araneae; family Uloboridae; genus Uloborus; species Uloborus plumipes. Next base: position 20,017 of record JAXGGA010001309.1, read on the forward strand.
AAGAAGATTGAAAATATTGATGGCCAAGAATTTTTATTGAAGATATATTTAGACACCCAGATGTTTTGAGCTAATAGGTTTTGCATTACAAATATTGTGAAGTGTTAATTTAACCCTTTGACGGTTATGGAAATGAGCAGTTTCCGTTTACTTAATTCGCACAGCATTAGGAGTAAACAGTAGTCGAAAGTGGCAGCTGTTTTCCCCCGCCATTCTTAACCCGCCCGGTGGTTAAGACTGGCGGGTCCGGTGGTTAAGAATTCTAAAACCCGCCCGGGTTTTTCTGAGCGGGTCCACCAACAAAAACCCACCCGGGTTTTTGTTAATTTCTAAGTTATCAACAAATATAGTCAATAATAATATCACATCTAATTTATACATAAAATATAAGTAAGAAATCAGGTTTATTTGAGATGATTTTTCTTAGAGTAATTATCTATTTTATAAAATAATTATTATTTCTTCAATTTTTAAGTCATCGTCCAGAAAATTTTCCTAGCTATGATACTACTTTTTGTTGCAAAATACTTATTATTATTATTATTTATTTATTTTTGATAGCAAATTTCAAATTTTAAAATAAAATGAAAATGAGCCATTGATTAAGTTCTTGTAGATGGAAAAAATTGCTTAATTAATGTTTTATGATAATTTTGATTCAACTCAGAAGTTAAACAATGATAAAATACTGCAATTTCTGCTTTTATTCTGGAGCAAGAAAAATTAAGTTTTGCTCTTTATTTCTTCTAACCCTAATGCCTTTAGTATATGATGATTTCAAGTGCTATATTATAAAGGTACCAAACCACTGACTATAAGCACTAAACCTTTTCTTTGATTTAAAAAAAACAAAGAAAATGCGTCCCTACGCAGTTTATTACTGCTAAAATATTATGACAAGCATTTATTAATAAATTTATAATTCATGCAAAGTTCTAATGTTAACCTAGTTTTTTCTTAAGATTATTTCAAAAATAAAATCAATTAAGCGTCCCCCCCCCTGTCCCCATCTGAAATTAATCAGTTTTGGTTTTGAAAATAAGGGGGGGGGGGAGACACTTCCCTTATCTCAGAAACACACCTATCATTGAGATATGTCTTATAAAAAACATGCAAATGACATGACTAGATATTGAAGCAGGCTACTTAATGAGAAAAGATGATTATTTCTATTAATAAACAAGTGCAAATGGTTTTAATTTTTTAATGGTATAAATTTAAGTTTTTGAAACTTTCACCCCCTAAATATTCCAGAATTTGTAGGAAAGCCCATTTGCAACAGTTCTTCTATTTCGTAAAAGACAAGTGATAAAAGTTCATAGCTGAAACCATTGCCCAAAGCTTCTTAAATATACACATTAAATTACAATTCGGTTGATGATATTATTAATTGATATTGTTAATAATATTAATTATTAATTGATTGACATTGATTAAATGCAATTCAGAACTTTAACTTAATAAATGTATTTTTATTGGAATGAATGCATACATTATATATCAATACCCGCATAAGAAATAAAATTTTAACATACAAAAACCCAGAAAAACCCACAAAAACCCGGGTTTTTGCCAACCCTGGTTGATAGCTCACCTCGCGCGTTTAAGCGAACGAAGTCAGCTCGTCAGCGCGCATTGGGGAAAAATTTCACTACGCGAGTAGTGCTCATTACTAACCATTTCGGTCAAAATCTTGTTCCTGAGCGGAACTCGTTTGCGCACATTATGAAGCACGATTTGATTGCGAGCTGAACCATCAAAGGGTTAAAAGCAGTGCTTTACATTATCAAGATCACAATGAGAAATAACTTAACAGAATGGTGAGCTTATTTCTAATGGAAGATTTCATTGCAGTACAATAATTAACAATACAGAACTAAAATATTTACAGTAAGCCGAAGCATTTCAAAAAAGAATTGCACTGAAGACTCAACATTAAATCCAGAATATGCACAAAACACATACTTCAAAATTACTTCTAATCCTTTCTTCAGTAACACTTTTAGGGATAACTATGATGCCACGCTGCGCATTGAACCTCAACAAAATCTGAAAAACAAGATACATGGTTACCTTTAGTAAACTGAATTATAATACATGGAATTTACAGCAAAAAATATTATAAAGATAATGGTCACATTTTTAAAAATAACATACCAGCAGCTAAAAGAAATGTGTTTATAAGAAGAACAAAGAAGAAATTGTTTTGTGAAAACTTCACTCAGAATATTAATTATTCATAGAGAATGTGCCAGGTAGAACTTAAAATTTTGGCATTTCTAAGTATTTAGGATAGAGGTGGCATTATTCACAGAGGGATTTTTTCTTGCGTGTTTCATCATTCTTACGTCTAAGTTTACTAACAAAAACTACTAAGCACTCTTTTGTTTTGAAATATGATGAAATAATTTACCCAAAGGCGCCCACAAGGGATGTTGATGGCTGATGGCGCAGACCATGCCATTGACATTTTTAGGGAATATTTTAAGGAATATTTTCTTGAGGGAGGAGAGTTTCGCTCTGATTCTGAAAGGCACTTTGCACTTTTTTATTTTGACAGACCTTCGTTTTCTAAAATTCTTCATTCTCAAAAGTTTACTTAGAACCTTTATCTTAAGTTGAATTATAGAGTGGATTGTAGTTAAAAGAAATATTTTTTTTCGGGGGGGGGGGGGTGATTTAGATTAACTTAATGGACTTATTTGTGTCCATTTGAAGCTTGGAATGCAGGTTAAGTTGTAAGAGTGAATCCTTTTTACATGAGGGGGGGGGGGGTGGAGATTTTTCATTAACTCAAGGGACTTTCTTTTAAATTCATAGCATAGAAATCGACATTTCAGCACAGTCTTAAAAAAATTACATCGATTATTCATATTTCTTAAATACATTATTGAACTATAAACAGAAATCATACCTGAGCAGGGCTTTTATTATGCTTGACAGCTAACTCTTTTACTCTAGGATCTTCCAAAACTAAAGGTTCATCTGGCTTTACCCTGTAATAACAAAACCAAGATGTATTAAATTATTTGGTATTATTTAAACATTAACATTAATGAAGGAACATTTTACATGGAAATTTCAAAATTACCAAGGTCTGTCAGGAGAACCAAGAGGACTGTAAGCAGTGACAGCCATGTCATGTTTCTTGCAAAATTCAATCAATTTGTTTTGATTCAAGTATGGATGACATTCAACCTAACAAAGATGAATTCTATTCAATTTGTCTTAAGCAAAAACTGGCAATCAATTCATGCATTATAGATGCCATATATATACATAGCCAATACTTCATTTTTAGAACAAAAAGAATTTTTTTTTTTTTTGCAGTTTTACAAAAATTCTCTTAAAACTAATTGTTTACTTTTCAGAAATGCTGAATTTCAAAAGTCTTAGCTAAACAAAGTCAGGAGTTAGATGCCTTAATATATGTATTGGATTGATTTTACTCAGAATGTAGAGTCAATTAAAAAAAATAATTATTCCTTACAAATTAAGATAAAAACATATTTCTGCACAAAAAACAAATAAAAAATAAAAATGATTAAATAAAAGTAAAAGTGTTTCTTTCAGTGAAAAACAAGGTTGAAATTATTTGTGTCAAAATGCAATGAATTATGCACACATACTTTATGGTTTGTCAATTTAATGCAGTATCTAACAATACAGCTCATAAAAGGAACATGTCATTCAATTGGAATTAATCCTTCCTCTTTAATTTTTAATCAGAAATAACAATTTAGAAAAGCTTAAGATTGATAGTATTTTGTATGTGTACAATTTATAACATCTAATAATAATAAAACACTTCCATACCTGATTCATAACAGGTTTGACCTTACAAATATCAAGAATTTTTTGTATTTGCTCACTGTTGAAATTTGACAATCCTATAGAACGAACTAGACCCTTCTCGTAGCATTCTTCCATGCCCTAAAAGAGAAACTTGACAATACAAAAGTGGCACTTTATAAGAAAATCAATCAATAAATTAATAAAAATATAAAAAATTGTACATTTTATTATTTATAAATAGGAGAAACCAATTTCAAGAAGGAAAGGAAATGTATAAAAATCATCACGTAAAATATTTTAACTGCTCTTACATTTTTCTTCATAAAATTATATCTGTTGATTTGCTCCTTGTTTTGCTTTTTTCTTTGCCAATATCTAACATACTGTTTAAGTAACAAATCTATGCAAAATTTTAAAGAAATAAAAGAACACTTCTTCTTTAACTCATACAAAAAGTAAGTGTTTTCATAGAGTGACAAAATTTGATATTTTAAAAGAAAAATTTTGATCAAAATATTCAGCTCATCACCATAGTTTCAGAAATAGCTATCGGCTTGTTGGAATTGAAAAGAGGAATTATCCAACGATTTTGAGGTAAATGTAGACTTAGAATGCCTGTTAATTCATAGGGATTTTTCATAGTTGCATATGTTTAGTAACCAGTGATGCAAGAATAACTGATTAGGGAAACAAGTTTTATCATACGGCCTCTCTTAAAAAGCAATTTTAAAATCTGCAATAACACACGAGAAAAATTCAATAGTTGATACAAGATTGCAAATGATTTAGATAAGAAACAGCAAAAAGAAATAAATCTTAGACTTCAAAGGAAAAAGAGAACATGAATGGCACATTTTCTCCTTAGCCTATTACATGTACCATTGCATAAGATGCACTGTGATTTATACAGTTTGAATTTACAAAAACTTAGCATCAGACAGACATAATACCTTTTCTAACAATATTTCTTCTGTAAAAGCAGAAGTTATACAAAAAAAAAAGGAAAATTTGGAAATATAATAGTGTTCACTCATCATAAAATCAAAAGAAATTTGTCACTACTATCACTCCTATTAAAAATCCTACACAGGTTTCATGTGTTATTAGTTCAAAAATCACTAAAGACAATTTTAACAAACGCAACTAGTTGAAAAACTTGAAGCAGAAAACAATATTAAAGAGAATTTTCGAGGCTACTCAGCTTGTGTCATAGAGGACAAAATTACAACACAGAAACCTCGAAGTGTCTCATGGAAAGGGAAAATGGAACTATTGTTTCTAGAAACTATATTACAGACCACAGCTAGATAAGAATCATTTAGATGTTTACAAAACAGAACTGTTTTCACTGTAAAGTATAAATCATTTAAGAAAAAATATCAGTCTTAAAATCTTCGACTAATACCAGGATCGGAAAATTGGGGTATCAAAGATATAATTAGAAGGCAAAAAAAAAAGCAAAATTTTATGCTTACAAAAAATTTTTAGCTTTTTCTTTTTAACATACAGGGTATTTATAAAGTTTGACACTGATAAAGAAAATTCTTTGCAAAATCTATTTTAGATATAAACATACTAATTCTTTTATTTTAATCCATTTCTCACTTTTTTTTCACAACGATAATACACTTCTTGCCGTGTATCTTTTGTAGTTAGGAAATTCAGGTGATTTTTCAACTTTGAGCCAGACATTGGCACAGCCAGAATTTACCTTTTGCAGAGAGAGTTAGGTCATAACATTCCAAAAATAAACATAAAAATGTCCTTCTATAAAAGGCAATATGTGTCAAAACCAAGGCATTTGCACAGATGACCATCAGAAAGTTTCTGAGGCAACCTTGGGAGAATTTTCTTTCATAGATGGTAATTTCAGTCTTTAACATTAGCACCACTAGCTAGCTAATATTGTGCCAATGAGGAAAAAACTTGGGCAAAAAAGTTATATAAAAATCTTAAATATATTTTTTAAATAAATTTTCTTCACCAGTAAAAGATTTTATAAGCATCCTGAAAATGCTAAATTCTGAACAGAAATGAATAGATAATTAGCATGAACAGCAACATAATAATTCCAATACAATGGAGCTTCATGCTATCTTACACAGATTCATCAAATAAATTAAAAAAATAAGCTTTGTGTCTAACATTATTTTGTCACTAGTTACCTTCCAAGTTTCGATAAAATCTACGTCACTGGTTAGCATCTCTCCTTTTTCATTTTTAGGGAAGAGTTCATCTCCTTCCTATGAAAAGATAAAAACACTAATTTTGAAATGCTTAAACTAAAAGTAATACATTTGAGGGAACATAACTCTTAATTTACACACAGGAAAATTTTTTAATTAAAAATGTAGCTTCATTAAATTCATGATTGAATAAACCGAAATTTCTTAATTTCTTTCAACTTTAAAAAACTCACTTGACTTTAAAAACTAAGAAAAAGAAATTTTCAAACTACTCTATTGAAAAACTATGAATAATTTAACTACACTGTATTTATGTCTAGTAAATTTGTTTTATGCAATCACAAATTGACAATTTAAAAAATAAAGCATTCTATAGTCAAAGAAATCAAAAACTATAACATAGTTGAGTTCGTGTTGTTGCACGCAAACACCAATCAAATGGAGAGGCTTTGTCCCTTGTTTAAATATTTTACAAGTATAAATATAAATAAATATTTTTAACCAATAGTATATTGTAGATCACTTTATTAAAATTGACAGAAAATAAACCAAATTAATAGTTCACCATAAAAATTACTAAAATCTTTATCTAAATCAATGGATAATTTACAAGAAAACTAGGGAGTGTTATCTTTTTCTAAAACATTTTATTTCTGCTTGAAATTGAATTGTTCATAGAATGAGTTCCAAGTATCAAAAGTCTTCTATCGTCATCTTAAATGTAATCTTGATCAATTTAAGCTTCTACAATTTCAAGAAAAAGAATATAAAGACTGCAAAAAAATATTAATTTTTACAGGTCATATTGGTTTAAACTAATTTGGATGCAAATGGATTGAAAATTTTCGTGTGGGCATGGCAAAAATACAAGCTTACAAATTCTCTCATATTGAAAGTAAAACATAAGAATGGTTGAAAAAAATGGTTAATACAAAATTAGTGATGTCAAAGTGGTAGAATTATGCAGTCAGCAAAAATGATCCAGTTGTGCTGAAGGGGACGAAAATCGGATTTTGAAATTCGTAAAAAAAATCAGGACCAAGTCAAAAGATCATAAAAAACAACTTAAATTCATAGCTTTCATGCCTAATATGAAAAACCTGACATATATGCCGAAGGGGCAACAAAAGTTTGATTTGACGCAGAAAAGAATGTATGCAATGTATCACTTCTGTAATAATTTGTCAAGCAATTACTGAAAACTTCATGGGAGAAACTTCAGATTTTTGATGTTTTACATGATTTAAGTACATGTCTTATGTGCCAGTATACATAAAAAGCATGAAAATATAGATACCTGGTAAGCAATAGGCCAATGTATAAGATACAGATCCAAATATTCTAACCCAAGAGCACTCAAAGATTTCTTGCAGCACTCAACAACTTTCTCCTGTCGATGATAGGTGTTCCAAAGCTAAAATACAAACAAAATGCTTAACAAAGCTGTTCTAAATCTTGTGTAAAAAAATAGAAAATAAAAAAGAAAATGAAATACTTTGCTGGTGACAAAGATATCCTCTCTTGTAATAGTTTTATCGTCAATTTTTTCCTTAATTGCCTGGCCTACTTCAGTTTCATTTTGATAGGCCAAAGCACAATCTATGTGCCGGTAGCCAATATTGATGGCAGCTTTCACTGCTTCAAAAACTTGACCAGGTTTGGACTGAAATGAAATATTAAAAATAAAATCAGTAAAATACTATATTTAAACATAATTTATATTGGAAATACAAACAATGATAATGTCAAAAATTAGTTATTTATAATTTTTAAGTTTTTAAGGTTAAAAAGAAATTTAATGTCAATGACTACTATCTCAAATTTAAAATTAAAATATTTCAAAATTATTGTATGAGTATGGGACAGAGAGGGAGAAGGGAGGCAATGGGAGCTATTGGGGAATTTTTGTTTTCTACTGCATTTTTGTCAAATAATAAACTTTCATTTTTTTCAAGCAAAATCGTGTTTGAAATGATTTGTACCTAGTCACAATTGTAGCACCCAGAAACAAAAAGGTGGGAGAATCGGAATTAAATATTTAGAGATAATTAGTATAAATGATAAGGAAACTGCATCTGTTTTGGGGCAAGAGAAGGTGATACACAATATCATTTAGAAAAACATTTCAATGAAATAAAATCTATAGTTTGAACTTTTAACTAACTCATCAATAATTAACATACGTAGAATTTTTTAACTAAAAACTAAAAAAATTCTAACAATATCCCTTTACTTTTAAACCGCATCAATTTTATGAAATTCATATTGAATGACAAAATAATATTCAGCCAAAACTGAGTTAAAAAATATGGTTTCCCATCCAATTCGATTTTCTAGGATGATTCACTAGTTCTAATAAAAACACGATTTTATTCATGAATCATATTTTTACAAGTGCCAAAGTAAGCCAGCAATAAGTCAATTTTCATAAAGCATCCATGTGCTTTATACAAATGTGACAACCAGCAGCAGGCTCTGCGCCCAACTGGGCTGGTCCTAGTCAAATTAAAGACCCCAATGAAGATCAATGGCCCTCTTAAAGTTATCTACTCCATTGCTCCTTACCGCCTCTTCCGGTAAACTGTTCCAAGTTCCCACTACCCTGTTAAAATAGTAATTTTTTTCGAATTTCCAGATTAGCCTGAGATTTGAAATGCTTAAAACAATGACCCCTTGTCCTGCTTTCAGTGCAAAAATCTAACCCTGCAACATCATTAATTTTAATAAATTTAAATAACTGAATCATGTCTCCTCTGGTTCTCCTTTGCTCAAGACTATACATATTAAGCATTCTAAGTCTGGAATCATAGTCTAAATTAGAAAATCCATTTACTAACCTTGTAGCCCTTCTTTATACCCTTTCCAATAAATTAATATCTTCAGATAAGGAGACCAAAACTGAACAGCATACTCTAAATGAGGTCTTACCAAACTTCTATATAGAGGCAGAAGAACCTTCTTAGACTTGTTTGAAATAGATCTATGTATAAACCCAAGCATCCCATTTGCTCTGTTACTAGCTATGCTGCACTGTTGGCTAAACTTGAAGTCCTGATTTATTAAGACACCTAGATCCATAACATTATCTGCCTTACTAATGACTGAACCCTGTAAATAATAGCTTGTATGCTTATTTGCATGACCTAAATGCAGCACTTGACATTTCCCAACATTTACTGCCATAACCCACTTGTCTGCCCATTTAGTAATATGATCCAAATCCTGTTGCAGCTGATTTACTTGTTCGTCATTTTCTACAACCCCCATAATTTTTACATCATCAGCAAAACAATTCATGTTTCCAGAAACATTTTCATGAATATCATTCATAAAAATAATAAACAAAAGGGGACCTAAAACTGATCCTTGGGGAACCCCACTTAAAACCTCACTCCATTTAGAATGGTTACCCCTAACAACTACTCTTTGTTTCCTTCCTGTCAGCCAATTTCTAACCCAAACTAGAATTTTACCTCCTATTCCTATATCAGCTAATTTACCGAGTAGTGCTACATGAGGCACCTTGTCGAAAGCTTTTTGAAAATCGATGTAAACAACAGCTACACACTTTTTGTTATCTAAAGCCATGGTAACCTTGTCGTAGAAATGTAATAAATTAGTAGCACACGATTTACCTTTTCTGAAACCATACTGCAAACTTCTTAACAGCCCATTATTTTCTAAGAAATTCATAATCTTAATTTTGATCAATGTTTCAAAAATTTTACTAACCACTGAAGTCACACTCACAGGTCTATAAATTCCTGCATTACCTCTAGACCCTTTCTTGAAGAGCGGTGTAATGTTAGCCACTTTCCAGTACTCTGGTACTATCCTTGAGTTATACAAAGCATTGAATATACTAAAAATAACGTCCACTAATTCCTCTGCACATTCTACTAGAACTTTTGGATAAATATTATCTGGTCCCGGAGCTTTGGTGGTTTTAATTTTTTTCAAATAAAGTAATACGTCTTCCCTGGAAAATAAAGTCCTCAAACTGTGTAGTAGCTTGCTTGTGTCAACTGTTCAGTAACAGTTATCGTTAAAAACACTGGAAAAAAAGTCATTTAGAACATTAGCAATATCCCCATCATTCTGAATTAAATTTCCATGCTCATTTACCAGTGGCCCAATTTGACTATTTCGAACTTTACCAGAATTTGCATATGTAAAAAAAACCTTTGGGTTACTGTCAATATTATCTGCCAGCCTTTGCTCCAATTCTTTTCTGAAACCGTACCAAATACTTAGAACTATGCCTAGCCTCACAATACTGTAGCCTGTCTGCGCTGTGACCAGTTTCTGTTAACAGACGAAAAGCAGCTTGCTTACGGTTTAGAGCGTCCTTAGTTTCCCTAGTAAACCACATGGGCCAAATTTTAGTGTTTACCCTTTTCTCCTAAAAGGAACGTAATCCAACCGTTTTTGCTAGTTTTTCCTTATACTCAGTCCACTGCAGATTTACCTCGCTGTTGTCCAAACCTGATGAAAAAACCTTTTTCAAACTCTGCCTGAGTGCGACAAAAATATAAGGTTATAAAGATAGATTACATCCTAAGCAGGTCATTAAGGGGAGTTACATTAGGTGTGGTTTCTGCTGCTTTTCAATAAAACGTGCATTGTATTATGCACCTTTTGCCTCCAGAAAATTAAGAGATTATGACCATGCTTTGAAATGAATAGCTGGGAACATTTTCTTAAAATCTAGTTCTCTATTAGGCTTGAAAGGTAATCCAATGCATTAAGAGAAATTTTGTGCTAAAAATGAAACCTACTTTGAGACATATAGCCAAGCCTGTACACTGACTGTTACCTAAAGCAGGGAACATAACTCATAAAGACAATTTAGAACGAAAATAAAGGTAATAAAAGCCATATTTAGTGAGCTAACAACATAGTATAAAAACTTAAAAATAACTATTTACAAAATATCTAATATTATGAGCATATGTCTATTTACTAGAGAATGATCACCCTTTGCTTACTGTTAGAACAATCATAGAGAACAGTTACCAACTTAAATAATATATTGTTCATGATCATAAAAAAAAATTCTAACTTACTTTCCAAGTTCCTAATCCAATAATTGGAATTTCTTTTCCATTACTCAGTTTTACAGTGTGAGCTTTGTTTGACATTCTAAAAAATAAACACAGTAGGTTCATTAAAACATTGCTAATAATGAGTGTCAAAAGTCAATCTATTTTAACCTCAAATAAAATACTGAAAGATAAGGATTTTAAAATATTGAAATTAAAAACTCAAGTAAAAGCTTTAATTTGGATGACGAAAATTCTAAACAAAAGCAGCGACTATTAAAAATGATCAGAGCGAGCTAACTTTTTTTTTAAATTTACAATTGCACATAAACCATTTCATACATAAAAAAAAAATAGTTTAAAAAAAAAGCTCTAGGGTCAATTTATATTCTAGAATCCTAGATATGAAACCTTTCTATCTTTTCTCTAAAACTTAAGGTGTAAGCCATCTTTTCATTAAAATTTTGCAGTTATAAACTCCTCACTACGCAGCTTTACCTTCTTTCATAATATTTGGTAAATTAATTTTTCTTCCAAGAAATCAAGATTGCTTGTTTCATTGAATAGCGTTCGCTTCTGTTATTCACTGTAGATTGGTAGAGAGCAAGCCGAGGTTCTTGGCAACAACTTTTGGGGGTCGGCAAATTCACCTTATTTCTGAGAGTTTTTTTTATTGAACCTTGGTATGAGAACTTTAACGGAGATGAGTAGGGGTTGATAGTTTTAAGAAAAATTATAGATCTGGAACTGGTGAGAGTAAGTCACACGATCCTTTCTGGAACATTTATTTTCTGAAGGCTTTATTGGAGCTTCTGCAAACAATTTTCTTTATAACAAATGAAATTCGTGAAAAAGAAATTAAGGAAAAAAATCTTATCTGTATTTAAGAAATAATATCTGTTTTCTATTTATATGTAGAAATAGTGTTTATTTTTATTTCATTTTTCTTTGGCAATTTTTTCAGATTAGATATTCATTGTACTTGCTGTCTGTACATTAAAAGTAATATTCTGCTCAAAACATTTTTTTTTTAAATAACATTAATGAATAAACACCACACACACACAAATTCACTTTATTTATTCAGTTGTAACATTTTACATCAAAGCGCAATCTTTATTGAAATCCAGGTCTGCATTTCCCAAATATTGAAAAACTTTTCTTTAAAAAGATTTGATATAGAAACTGATTTGTGTATAATGTCTTACAAAGATGATGAATTGATATTGTTTACAACAATTAAGAGGAAAACCTTGATTAGTGCAAAAGATTTATTTTTATATTAAGAGTGTTAATTCTTAAAAAAAGTTTCTTTAAAATAATTTATAATCCAAGGAAAACAGCTAGTTTTATAAACTTGAAGTTGGTATAAGGTAGACTGTTCAGTGAATGAACATTTAAGAGAATTTTCAATTTTAAAAATTCATAGCATCGTTGAAAATAGTACCACTTGCCACATAACAGTAAACATACTTCAGATGATATACTGTCTGATTTTCTTAGGTAAAACCTTCCATACATTTAAGCACGCATCAGGTCTCTTTTCTCATCTTACCGAAACAGGAGTGATAGGTAAGAACATTAAGGGAAGAATAATAAAAAGCATTTTGAGACATATCAAACGACATATAACGATGCTAATTTCTAATACATAGTTCAATTGAATGTGCCAAAAGGATAGCAAATGCAAGTTTTAAATGGAAAACTTCGAAAAGTTCTCATTCACAACTCATCACCCTTTTTTAAAGTGGAATGGTTCCCGAGTGCAAGGTGTGGTTTTCAAGGACAGACAGTAAGTAATTATTAAAAAAAATTCAAAGAGCCTTTATGGTTCTACATCAGGTTTTATGGGGGTTAAAACAAAAAAAAAAAGTGCCAAAACCCAGTGAATAACACCCCTACTAGTGGACAAATGCAGAATTTTCGAATCATTTTCTTTCTGGAAATGTGTAGAAAGAAACTTTTGCTGATTCATCTTAAGAAAAATGTTTCAAAACCCTATTTTTTCAAAAAAAAAAAAAAAACTAAGTGTTCATTTAATGGAAGTGTTTAATCACTTATTCGTCTACCCTATACAAGAAAAGTGGATTTTAGTTCTGAAGGAATTCAAACCTATTTTATAAAAATACAAACTTTACATTACAAAAATTGTTTACAAAAGAGAAAAACAAGTCATGATTTTAAATGTCTTCAGAGTTTTGGCTACATTTCAAAACTCTTCTCTCTTACTTAAATAGAGATTACATTCCTTCACACTGAGTCCTGTCCCAACATTTTTCACTACAAAAAACTCTTTTCTTAATTCCTAAGCTTTCAAAGAATATTTAGAAAGTGGGAAAGGAAAGGGGAGATAAGACATACCAGATAAGATCAGTATGTGACCCTCAGAGTGACTAACAACTTTCCCTCACTGCTTGATTGGTCCTCCTTGTTTGTTAAAAGATAAAAGAAGCACTTCTTTGTCCTTGAAAGATTGGGGCAAAACTATGCTATCATTCAAGGTTTCAGAAAAAAGAAAGCAGAGTACTAGCAGAATTATGTAATAGGCTGAGAAAAACATTTTTATATGGGAACCAATAGTTTAGTTTTTTCAAAAAATAAAATTAATTTATCAATGGAAAATTATTTTTAATTTTTTAGCTATACTGCTTAACAATTCTACCTACACAACATGGGAGACTAAAGAATAAACAGCACTTTTTTAAAAGCATTTACTAAAGATTTTAATATAAAAATGTCAGTCTATGTGCTTTTTTAAGCCACATACTTCATTTTACGCTAAGTTACCATTGGTTGCTAAAAAATCGAAAAAATTCCTTGACCGAAAATAAATGATAAAAACATTAAATTCAGATAACCGCAAATAATTGCATATACCGGAAAAACTCAATATGTTTTGTTTTGGCTCTTTTTAACACAAGCTGTGTTCTTCTGCAATAAGAAAAGCTTTCTTTTGACTGTAAAACATTCATTCGAAAACTAGCATTTTTGAACAAGGACAAACTGTCACATATTTTCTTTTTGAACCTCAAAAGTTGTGTAGTCCCTCTTTCAGATTGGTAGTCTGCCAACCTCTCCACCAGCAGCTGTTGGAGGCCCATGCAGCACATGATGGCACAGCAAGACTGAATCTGCAACAGGGTGCTTCTAACTGTGCCACCATGCAGGACATAGTTGTGATGGAGCACACACAGGACCGCCTGTATACGTACGATTATCGCAATTTATTATTGCAAAAAAAAAAAAATAATAATTTGAATAAAATTCGAGAAGTCAAAATTCAAATTCGTTTTTATTTATTTATTTACTTACCTTTTGCTTTCTTAAAATGTTTCACCATTTTTGTGCATGTTAATGTGAAACAAAAGTCAATTTATTTTAAGTCACATTCAAACTTTTGCTGTTTTAAAATGATATGAAAACTATGAGACAGGACCAAATTGTAAAATCTATTCATCAATAATTTTCTCTGAAAAAGTTATTGAGCATTAAATATTTGTATCAAAAAAATTAAAGGTTGAGTTTGGAGTTGAAAAGTGGAAGTTTAAAACAATTTTTCTGTCTTTCTCCTTTTTTTCGGTATAAATCTTTTTCATCATTTAGCATTCATTGTAAAGAAATGTACTTCCTTGTAAATGATTTCAATACGCTTTATTATATAGAAGTTCTATGCAAATTCTTCCTAAAAAAAAGCTGCTACTATTAGTCATAGTCATTAAATATTTATCTTGAAGAAAAGTGCTTTCCTTCGCCTCTATACCAAGAGATAAGTAATAATGTGAATTCATTTTGCAAACAAATACCCATATTAAAAATATAGAGATAAACCACTTTTACAATGAATGGCACATATGGCTTTGTTGGAATAAAGTGAAAAACATTTCAGGTATTGAAAAATGGAAAAAAACTGAATCAAATGTTTAATATTTGGATTTCATGAAGCAGTAATGGCATGGAAACTTTTGTATGCGAATATTTTTTTTTAAAAATTGTTTAAATTGCTTTGAACAAAGTCATCTTTCTAAGAAAGAGCAAGCAATTTTTTCTTATAGATCCCAAACATTAGGTGAAACACCTGAAATGCACTTAATCTCCATAATTAAAATTTTGCTAATTATTCTTTGGCTTTGTAAAACAAAGGTTCTTTAAGGTATCGAAATTAATTTATGTCTTTTTCATGACTACATGATATATGGCGATGAGTCCATGATATATGGATATGAGTTTATTTTTATATAAAATCATACACATAATATGTGACAAGTAATGTAAAACTTACTGATTAAAAGAGTAAGAACTTTAAGTTGGAACAATATTTTCTTAATATAGTCATAATTATGCTTGTGGAAGTGCTGGAAAAATGCTGCAAATATTTGCGGTAGGGCTTTAATTACAGATTTTAAGGTATCAAAAGTATATAAAAAAGGAGTTTATATTAGAAGTAGTATCAAACAAGTTGGTTATTTTTGTAGCTTTTAATTTGGCAGCACTCAAATGAAAACATGAATTGAAATTTGTGAACTTACCTGCAGAAAAAGCGGAAAGTTCCAATACAATTTGCTTTAAACGACACGATGTAAATGTGATTAAATACCGGTACCGGCAGCAGTGACAACAGCAACTTCAAAACCTCGTGCGCTCAGACGAAAAAAAAATCCTTTCAAGATTACGCAGATCACGTAATCTGATATGAGTCTTTGCTGTTGCCATTCCTAAGAGCAAAATTTAAAAGAGTTTCTCTTTCTACTTTCTTTTCCCACTGAAATTTTAAACTAAAAACCACTAAAAACAAAAACTAGCCTTTTTATCCGTAAGAACAAAAAAAGGGGTTATATATTTTGTTATCAATTTAAAACTTGTGTATGTGTCTGTCTGTTGCTCTTACACTTTATGAATAACTTTATGATTGATGCGTTGAAACTGAAACATCAGTATGAAAATGCAAAAATAGTTCATTATTTTTGCTAATTGATAGTTTGTACGTAGCTATTTTTTTAATCAGCATAAAATTAATCCATTTACCCAACTGAATAAATTCCGAAAGGGCTCCTGCACTTTTTTTCTTTGGTAGTTCATGTTGATTAAGTTTCACCACTTTGGATCCAGCGCGTGTTTGTGTGTTTGAGTGGTTGTCTTTTCTGGCCAGTAATCACGTTTTGGTAATTTTTCACTATGAGCAATTATTAGGAGCACGTGGATTTGGCAAAGCTTAGCAATGTGCTAAAACTTTTTTCTGGTAACCCTACTCCGCAACAATGAAAATTTGAAAGTAAAAGTTAAGGAATTGGATCCAAAGTGGTAAAAGGGTAAAACTATGTCTATATAGCGGCTCTAGTTGAATCTAGAGTTAAGGGGATGGCATCGGCCGGCATCGTAGTCAGTTCAATGTTTTGGTCTACGCCTACGATGCCGGCTGCCCGGCAGCGTAGTCACTTCGATTTCCTGAAGCGTAACTGATCTAAATTAAACTGTAACTGCCGTAAGCAGTTCAATGATATCAACAAAAGATCGTGTCAAACGTTAACATCTTTTTTTAATCGTTAAATGAATATTTTCTTCTTATAGTTGGACTTCATAAATCGAAAAATTATTGTTTGCGAAAGTTTTTTTAGTCTAATTTCACAGCATTTAAGTTTTGAACTGATGTCTTCATCATCGAATCGCATCGCTACTGAAACTCAATTCAAGATTTTTTTGCAATTTGTTTTTTAGAACTTTTTTTAAAATGATATAGCAACATCTGTGAATAAAATTTAATTGTTATTGAGTAGTATGAAGTTTACTTATCATATTATAACGTAACTTTAATGTATGAAGAGCATTTTAAAATATTGATCGCTCTTTTTCGTCTGTATTCGGAGGGTATGTATCAAGAAATTGGATTTTCAGGAAACAATTCTATGGATTTGGCTAGTATTTCAGTGAGACAACTTTAAGAGTCAGTTAAAGGGAAGAAAAAGTCTATGCTGTATGATTTGAATGTTTTTCTAACTTTTATTTAAAGTAAAGATATGTAATGTTTTTTTGAAACATGAAATCAGATCCTTTTATCAACATTTAAAAGTACAATCAGTTTATGTATTTTTTGCATTAATGTTTGTTGTCCGCTATGCATATATCAGATAATGGTTTGTACCAGAGGTGGGGAACGTTTTTACCCCTGGAGGCTGTGATTAAGTTTAATAAAAGAGGCCACATACAATGAAAAACCTTTAAATGCAACTTTTGAAAATGTATTATAGTTTTTGGTTATTTTATCATATAGTTTGTTATGTTGTCAAGATATCTGTATATTGCATTAATAACAGCATGAATCCTTAATGATATGCATTATAAATGTCTAACTAATTAAGTGCCGATTCAAGTGAAAATACTGCATTAGAATTATTGTTTAACATATCTTTTTAACCTTAATAATTACACTATACGACATTTATCAGAAAAAAATAGGTTATTAAGAACTATCATTCTGTAATAAAATTGAAAACTCATGCAAAATTTAATTGCGGGTTATGCTTTAGTTTCTCCTATTAGAGTGTGATTGGATATTTGAATCAAAACTTTATGAAGGATCTTCAAAAACGATTCTGCATCTTTAAACCGGTAAACAGCTCTATTTGTAGTCACATAGGACCCTTGAATATATCTACTGTATGTGGTTCAAGTAGATAGGGACTAACTTGTAGATGATGTTTGCTTATCAAATGTGCATTTAATTTAATGTGCATTCAAGTTCAGATTCTAATATCTTTCACATTTAGGTTTAATAAATGCACATTATTTTTTCTTGTAATGTGCTGTTTTTTCCAGTACAATTTTACATGCTTTAATATTTAATGTTTCAGTTCTATTATGTATTTTTGTTAAAAACTGTAAAATTATTTTCTATTTATATTACATAATAAAGGTATTTTTTCTTTTTTTTTCAGGATTTGTAATGCCTCCTATAAGGTTGGAGAATTTGGTACCATATCCACCATTTGCAAGTCCTGTTGTTCATCGATTTACATGTACTTATTGTCCATATTCAACAGATATATCTACTAATCTCAAGAATCATATTCTTACTCACACTGGTGAAAAAAAGTATCGATGTGATGTATGCGGAAGCCGTTTCACACTAAAACACCACCTGAAAAAACACAAACAATTACATGGGGATAAATAGTCAACATTTTGTAACCATTGCTTTTTATTTGTTATATGTTAAAATCTATATGAGAATTGTTGTACAAGGCATGTTTTAGACATAAGTTGTAATTTGCATTTTATATGCTGAAAATTTAATGTGAATTTTAGTTTTTATCATTATTAACTAGTACAGGTCCCAGCAGCAAAATTTCCTTCAGCAATCTGTGATAAAAATCAAAACCCCCAAAAATAGTCTGCTAGACAAGCCAATATTAAATTAATTGTAAAATCTAAATAAGCACTCAGAAATGCTTAAAAATAAGATAACTTAAAATGCTTTATGTTCAAGAAAATATGGTGTACATCTTCGCTTGCTTGACTTCAAGATTATTTTTTCTTAAAAAAATTAAATTTTCTAATGGAAAATAGTCTACTGACTTTCGCAAAAATTGGTAACATAAACAAAAATCAAAACGTCTTTTTTTGGGCGAACGGAAAAGCGTGACTTGTGCTAACAATGCCATTGAATATGGATGACATTGATGAAAGTATTGAATTCATGATCATTTTGACATTTTTATGGAATTACTGGTTTTTGAAATGTGCTAAATCAACTTTTACCATTTTTGGAGGAGACTGTTTGAGGGTCACCAAATTTTTGTGGCGTCTCTAGCGCAAAAACTACTGAATGAAAAGCAGCAAAATTTGGCGCACGTATATGAGCTCATTAGTTTTTGTCATCAATTCTTCCAAGCAGTGTAAAGCTATCAAACATTTTCTCTATCATGCGTGATTGCTATAAATATCAAACTAAAGGGTGGAATCAAAACTTGACCCACATGGTTGACCCTTAAGGGTGAAGGTTCTAATTCAGTTTTGATGCCAATATCTCAAATGTAGAGTGAGCAATCAAACCTTTTTTTTTTCTCTTTATTTATTGTTGTTTATTATGAGTGTTTGTGAACATCAACTGTTAAAAAAATGAAAATAATAATAATGTTAGGTTAATCTATCATTGTTTCTTTTTGTCATGATTCAAACTTATTCTGAAGCTGCCTTAAGCAATCAATTTGGGTTATGTTTTTATGTTGTTGAAATTTTTATAACTTTTATTTTCATAACCACTATAAAAAAATAATTACAAACTCTTTGTCTTGTTGAATGCTTTGATATCATTCAATATGAAAAAACAACAAGTTAATTATAAAAAATCAATTGATTTACTTTTTACAGGGGTAGCCAACTAATGGGAGGGTATTTGAGAGGTGTGTGCCATTGCTTTTGGAGACACCCTTGTGTCTTTACATTTTACAAAATTGAGATAGTTTTATGCATTTTTCCTTATTTATTCCATGAAGCAATTTTGATTTATGTGTAAAATATCTTCTTTTCTTTTTTTATTATTGTTTCTTCATTCACTATGTCATGTATCAACGCTTATACATGAGAAATTTAAATTGTAATTCTGTTAATTATTTCTAATATTATAATTCACTTTTTTGTAAAATTCAAGGGTACTATTTACAATGGCTTTTATTACTATTTTTACATGAAAGGAGGGGGAGAAATGTGAAATTGTTTTGTATTTTGAAAGTTGAAATATAATGGTTGTAGAAACTTGAGCTTCAAAATCAAAATTTTATATTTTCAGTTTTGTTTGTGCAGTTGTTAAAATCTTCTGATTGTGTTATAAAAAGTATTGAAGCAAGTAAATTAAATCTTTGTCATTGTATTATTTTTTGGACAAATACAATGTTTTAAAAACTTATAATATGAACAAATATCTTGCACTATGTTTTTATTATGTATTGAACATCTTGAAATTATTGGTATAATTTCAAAGCAGTTTTCAGTTAGAACATTGTGAGTACTAACATCAAAAAATAAAACTGTGTATTTGTTTTGCTCCATAGTGTTAAGAGCAAAGTTTTTCTAAGCATTTTTTGCTATTACAATACCTTTGACATCCTTTACTTGAATTTCATATTTATACTACTCCAGCTCTGTACTTTCAAATAGGCTGTACTGTAAGTTTTATTTTTGACTTTTTCAGCCTTTTGAAAGTTTGCAGTCTATGTTTTATGCACTTTCCATTAAGTTAAAAAATATTGCTAAGTTTAATATTCATTTAAAATCTTACTCAAGTAATAATTCTATTTTTAGTAGAATGATACAACAAGAGTTCACAGAATATGTAACATTTTTGCTATTGTACATGCAATAAAGTGTTAAAAATTAAAGTTAAATTTGTCAAAAAATATTTATCTACACTCTCAGAGTAATGTTAAATGCATTTGAAGAGAAACTTTTATTCTCTGTTGAGGATGCAAAAAGATTGCGCATTTTACTTCACAGGTGCTCTGAATGCAATCAAAAAAGTTGAAACATAAAAAGAGTTTATTTTTACGAAACTAAGTTTTCCATTTGAGAGGAAGTTGATCATCAAGACAATATCTAAGTGTACTTCATACTCAATTTATTTCACTTTACACATATTGAATAATAATTGGAAAAAACTCCGTCTCATTTCTGCATGTTTTCATCGAAATGTTTTCAATCTTCTGTTGTTAAACATATTCTCTTCTAGAATATTTTCAAGTTTGGAATCATTTTGGCCAGAAATTTACCATTCAGCGGCAACAACTACTTTGTGTTTAACATGAGTTCACTCAATTTTAGTTTACATTTAACTAATTTAATGGGAGAATTACTTTTACTGGGAAGATAATATGTGCACCTCAATATTCCTATAGTTGACTTCATCTTATCCAATTTTCCAAATTCTGAGTTTAAGGCTTGCCAAAATTTAAGGTGTTACGATTCTTTATTTAGAAAAAAAAAAAAAAAAAAAGAAATATTTACATTATCGCATAAAACCATTTGTTGTGAGAATCAAGTCATTGTTATTTGTTACTTTAATTAAAAAAAAAAAAAAAAAAACTTTTTTCTGAAATGGTTTATTTAAAAAAACTTAGGAATAGTTTACAAATGGAGAATCGAAACAATAAATACATTTTAACTTTCAAAAAGTTGAAAAAACCTTACAATTTGCGTGAGATGTGTATTGCCTTGTTTTGTGCTAAAGTGGACTAAGCTTGTTACAGTTGTAGCTCTTCTACAGAACCAAAATTACTTAAATAATTTTAGTGTCAAAATTTTTAATTTTCAAGATGAATATGTGCATTTTGTGGTAATTTGCCTCAACTAGTAATAAAATTTTAAGATTGCAACATTATTTGTTGACTTTTATTTAGTTGGTGTTTCTTTAAAAGAAATAAAAGATGAATTACACTTTTTTAACTGTATTCCTAAAAACATTTTATTCTTAGTGAACTTCATGTGTTGTCATTAAAATTTTCACACTGATTTTTTATTTATTACCCATCATCAAAGGCTATTCAGATAGGGCTGAAAATAATTAAACATTTTATATCTTCAATTTAATTAAACATTAATAATTTTATTTGCAGGTTAATAGTTGGTTTAATAGTTGTTTATTTTTTTCATAACTATTGTTATACTAAATAGAGAAGGCAGATGAACTGGAAGCAGGAACAGAACACTTCATTTTGTAGTAGGTAGGATCAGCGATAAGGCAAAACAGTAAAATAACTTTGCTGCTTGAGCTTTCTCGCTAATCATACCTAGTACAAGTATTGTTTCCACTTCCAGTGAATCTGCTAACTCTTCTTGGCATAACTATATCTTGAATCTTTTGTTGTGTGGTATTTAAGAACCTTGCATCTTGCAACTAACAAAGATTATTGAATGTTTACCAATGCTTCTTGCATTTATATTTGACCAGAAAATGAAAGATAAAAAATTAGCAGCTCTGCTTCCATTGTGAGTAAACTTTTGAGCTTATGAAAACTCTATTGAATATTTTGTACATTGCATAACAGATTTTGTTCTAAAAGCCAAAATATAAAAATCTGAAAATGAAAAATTAATAAGACCTTAAATAACCACATAGATTGAGAATGTAAAAAATGTATTAAAACTAATATTTTCTTTGCTTCCAGGTATATCGTACATAACCTTCACAAATCAAGAATGCTACAACCGCCGCCGTTCAGAAGATCCACGACGTAAATTTAGCTGTCAGTTGTGTAGATACACTACAGATTTAAAAAAAGACCTGAAAAAACATATTTTGACTCATACTGGTGAACGCCCACATTTGTGCAATACTTGCGGAAAGAGGTTTACTTTGCATCATCATCTTAAATATCACCTAAGAGCTGTGCATTTATTAGAGATTTGAAGTAAAACCTGAAACAATCATATGTTAAAAGGTTTAATTCCTAAACTTGTATTATTAATGTCATCATGCATTTCATATGAATGTAACTTTCAGCTGAAAATATATCTGTGCTACCTTTTTGATCACTAGAGCTGACAACGTTGCCAAACCCTAGTTTGAGAAATTCATATTAAAAGTAGTCAATTTGAATGTAAATTAAATACATGATATATAAAGCATTTTCTTAGTGGGCAGTAATTTTATGGCTTTAAATGTGCTTATTTGGACATTAATTTCAATATTAGTTGATTTTGTTTTCCTTTAATTTGTTGTTAGACTGCTGCACCACTGAGTTTAGTTTACTTTACTGACATACTAAACTTAATTGGTTTTAAAGTGAACACTTTCTTCAGGTATACAGAGGCATAACGGCTTATTGAACTTTTTAGCAATGAGCTGCAAGTCTTCTACTTTTTATCACCCCCCCCCCTCTCCCACAAAGAAATTCCTTTAGAAAGTTCAAACTTTCCTGTGGTTGAGAGCAAACCCTTGACTCCAAAATAGACCATACACTGTAATCAATGGGGTTGAGATCTGGCTACTAGGGATGACTCTACAGAGGATTGATTATCATGTCAGAAAAACAGGACAATGCACTTTGCACCACTCTTTCTTCTTTTTGGCTATGTGAGCTGGTGCAAAGTCTCATTGAAATGCCCAGCCCACATTGTCGTAGTGTTTTTTAGCCCATTCCTTTTAATGCTTTCATCTATAAAAAACAGTTTTTGTGTCCTGCTCAAGTTCCGCCCCAAACCTGAACTGACTTTGGATATTAGCCATGTTCTATATTTTCCGAGGTACTTGACGTGTGTCTAAAATTACAAAATCCAAATTTATTGTTTGAAGAGGATATCATGATCAGCAAGCTGGTTTAAAGGTA
This sequence comes from Uloborus plumipes, assembly GCA_038373865.1. Lineage (NCBI taxonomy): Eukaryota > Metazoa > Arthropoda > Arachnida > Araneae > Uloboridae > Uloborus > Uloborus plumipes. Next base: position 43,354 of record JAXGGA010001309.1, read on the forward strand.
AAGTGCTTCTCATCAGTGACAAAGATAATCTCCCAGTGCTGACTTGTGGCCCATCTCAAATGCTTTTGTCATCTTTAGAGCTGCACGAGTTTGTTTTCTTTGGTGAAAGACTGAACTTCTTGGGAAGTCCAAGACTTCTAGTCTGAGCTCTATTTTTGCCATTAGCAACATTGATTGGTTACATATTTCCATTCCACAAGTGACTAATTTTTATGGAAAGCTATAGACTTTATTGAATATTCTTTAAGATGACCTTACAAAATTAATAAATGTGATCACTGTATGTTTTTGTCTACTTCTCAGACATTAATTATCATATCTAAGTAAATTGAAATAGATTGCATGAGTCACTGTTTGGCGAGGCCCATGAAGCAAACAAACTGTCATGCTCCTTGATTAAACAACTTTAAAATATACAGATCTTTTGCTTGACGTTGTACAAAAGCTGAAAACACCACACAAACTAGGAGATATATTATAAATAGCAAGCTTTGTTAAAATTCTATTGCCGCATCATGTATCTTCAACCTTTTTGTGTGCGGTATTTAACCTTAATACCTTGCATTTTTCAACTGAAAAAGATTGTTAAATTTTTGCCAATACTTCTTGCATTTATATTTGTTATGAAATAAATCGGAATCAGATGTTAAAAATTCTGCTTTCATTGTTAGTGAACTTTTTATCCTGTTTTAGCTTTTGTTACTCAATATTTTTTTTGTATTTTTTACTGGGTTTTGTTCTAAAAGACAAATCAAAAACATCTGAAACCAAAAATTACGCAACGCTTTAACTAACCATAAATATCTAACATATAAAAGTGTATGAAAACTAATATTTTCTTTGCTTTCAGGTTCAGGTATATCTTACATAACCTTCACAAATCAAGAATGTTATAAACGCCGCCGTTCAGAAGATCCATGTCGTAAATATAGTTGTCAGCACTGTAGATATACCACAGATTTAAAAACGGACCTGAAAAAACACATTTTGACTCATACCGGTGAACGCCCACATTTGTGCAATACTTGCGGAAAAAGGTTTATTTTGTATCATCATCTTAAATATCACCTAAAAGCAGTACATTCATTAAAAGTTTGAAGTAAAATCTGACACAATCATGTGTTAAAAGGTTTAGTACCGAAACTTGTATTATTGATGTCATCATGCATTTTATATGAATGTATAATTTTCAACTGAAAATACTAATGTTCTACCTTTTTGATCATTGGAGTTGATAGTATTGTCAAACTCTTAAGTTACCCAGTTTGAGAAGTTTATGTTAAAAGTAGTCAATATTGATGGAAATTAAATGCATGGCATTTAAATCATTTTCTAAACAAGCAATCATTTCATGGCTTTAAATATGCTTATTTGGTCACAACTTTTAATACTAGTTGATTTTTATTCGTCTAATTTGTTGTCGCACTTCTGTGTTTCAAGTTTTGGGTTGTTCAAGCTAGAATATTTTGCTCAGATCTCAAGTCTTTTATAATCTTCTGCCTTAAAGAAAGGTTTTCAAATTGCTATGAAACAACTTCAAAAATTAATAACTATGGTCAAAGTTGTGACATGGCATATTGGATGGTCACATTCTCACCATCAAAAGAATATAAATGCAAAAGAGTTTACTGTTAGCACCAGTACAGTCATTAACGCAACCACGAACTTTGCAAGCACCAGTATATGTTCTTAACCATTCTTCTGTGAGGTAGAGTGATTCTATTGTTTCAAGAGCAAAACCTCTTAAAACTACATTTTGGTTTTAACAAAAGTTGCGGCGTAATTTGCCATAATCTATAATGAGTTATTATTCCCTCGGTGATTCTTTTTGACTTTCCCATTTTACAAATATAAAGGACTTTTGAGAGTTCTTGCATTTAGATGCCTTTTATTGTGTCAATTGAGTAAATATTTTTATCAAATGCCAGTAAGAAAAGCATTCTGGTTTTGGAGAATTTCAAATTTGAAATGTACGGGCATGAAATTTAGTATTGTATTCAGCGTTTCAGCTTTCAAAGTTAATCCTAGAGCTTTACAGGAATATACATACTACCTTACTACCTGTAAATAGGAGCATCTGAATAAAGGGTTACCATGACCAGACAAAAATTGCATTTTCTCTTCAATTTTGCCCATTAATTAACTGTATTTATATAAAGAGCTCATTGCATTCTTGCAATTTTGTATTTTGATATTTAATGAACATAGCTTTATTTGATGTAAGTATGTGTGTGTGCTCCTATTTTATCATTTGGTAAAATTTGGAGTTTCACTCGCTGAATTGAGAGTTCCTTCTTCCAAAAATGTAAGTTTGGGCCACCTCTGCATGTAATGAACTAAAAGTTTCAAACATTTGTGTAAATATAAAATTTTAAGAACTAAAACAAAAAGTTGCATTGAAACTGGTTTCTATGTATTTCTTTTGAGACGTTAGTTTTGAAAACAAGTACAAATTATAGTATTAATTGCATCCGTAGCTACTTAAGACTTGAAAAGAAAGAACATAAAATAGTATATTTGCAAAAGTTTCAGCTGTACCTTTTTAAATGAATTAAGTTGACTGAAAAATATATAAAAAAATATTGTTATAAAACAAAAATTCCAAGTCTAAATTATTGATTATATGCAATACTTTTTAGAACATTTCTCAAGTGAGTATCTTTTCCATCAAACTAATTAAATTGTTATTATTTTTAAAATTTAATTTAATTTTTGCAATAACTTTTATAAGTACTCAAAATTCTTTATTATGAAAATAAATGGAAATCTTTTAGGTTTTCTTTCATAAGCCCTAAATAATCCCCTCCCTTCCATACAATTATGCATTAATTTTTTTCTTAGTTAAAATATTGCACATTGACTAGATTTAATTATTGAATTAGCATTTACTTTTTTAATTAGATCTTGTAAAGCACTATTTATTAAATTATGTTTTAAAAACTCTTTTTTTAATATACCACTATTAAATAATATCTGCTTAAATAAATTAATACATATAATGCTCAAACTTTCTACAAGAAAGTTGCGTTTACAAAATTTCCCACTTAAATTTCAACCTAACTTTCTATGTTTAATACCATAAATCCACCTTTACAGACTTCCATATGTAGGTGAAAAGTGAGAATCCAACTGGTAAACCCATTTCTGCATAATTGACTATATCATGATTTTAAGAATCAACAACCTGAAACATTCAGGGATGCCCCTATGCAGGTTGTGGGAAGTCAGTGTGACCTCCAGAGAATTTCTCTTATTCTTCAAATCTTGATTGATTCGGAAAATTTAGAGACGTTATTGCTTTTCTGCAATATTTAAAAAAAATATATTTTCGTTATTCCTGATGTCTCTTCTCTTTAGATGTAGCTGCAGTTGCATGTATTTATTTATATTTTTAATCATTCATTAAAAGTAGATTTTCTTCCGGAAAATCAAGAATTTCTCTTTCCCAAAAATTTAGGTTTGGTGCGCCTCCTGGAAACATTTCGGTACATGCAATTTAAAATGATTTCACATTATAGTACAAATATTTTGTGGTCTTTTAATGTAGTATTTCGTAAGTCTTGAAACCATTTCCGCGAAATTGCACCTAGCTTCTAACTTTGCTCTTGTGCAAGCCTATTAGAAAAATAAGTTAATTGTAAATGGTGCGTAAGTAATGGACTTAACACCTGATGTACTGCTTGATTAAAATTTTGTCTAACACTTCAAATAAAATTCATAAGATGGGAAATTGCATCCTAAGACATATGACTTGATCTCATTCTACAAATTCAACGTCTCTAATGGTTAAAACTTCACAAATAATGGGTATTTGTGTGCTAAGAGCAGTTTTTATACTCCTTTTTAATTAGTTTCAGTTGGAGGAAAGCAAAACTGCAAATATAGTAATCTGTTGGACAGACATAGATTAATGGTCTGCGAACTTAAATAATTTTTTTAAAAGTTGCTATGTCATTTTCAATCCCTACACTGCCACAGCAAATATGTTAAATTATATGTGAGTAGAATGCCACTGTTAGACCAACGTGGTTGCTGAAATATCATAATTCATAAATCTGCCTGTTTCATATGTAACAAAAATTATTTTCACACAATCAGCAAAATAAATGATTGTTATAGAAAGAAAACTGAGTAAATAATGAAATTTCTGATATCAATATCAAAATTGTCTGCAAATTTTGGAAATTTTTTTTGAACGGCGTTTGCAGATGCATCTATATTATCTGGGTTCTCTAGTGTCCAATATTAATTAATTAATTAATATTATTATTTGTCGGCAGCATTCCCTTTTTTTATTTTTTTCTTTCAACCATTATAAACAATGGCTCATCTTCAATTTAGTGCATAGCATTACTTTATTTATCAAACTTTTCTTTAGTTACAATATGGATTTTTATGACCACTTTACCTACCTCAACATAAGATTTATGATATGTTTTATCTCACCAAGTAAATGATTAATTTATAAATCTAGTTATACTAATATATTGTTTTAATTTTATTAGATTGTAATCAAAGCAAGTTTCTAAATAAAATGAACTAGTTTATTTTTGGTAATCACCCACTTTTTTTTGCAGATGTGTGGGAGTATGCTTCTATATTATCAACTCCGTATGCGGCACATTTCAATTCAGCTCAAAGAAAGTCTGGAGATTTAAAACATTTGTTAGTAAAAATATCTGAAACTGGTGCACGTAAAAGGAGAAGATGCCGTGTTTGCTATAGAAATAAAATGAGGAAAGAAACTTCTTTTATGTGTAAATACTGTCAAGTTCCCTTGCATTTGGGAGCATGTTTTGAAGCCTACCATAATAAATTAACGCTTTGACTTTCAAGCCAAAATTATAAGTATTCATCTTGCTGCAACCATTGGGACATGGCTATAATATCTAATAGCCAGTGCTTTAACCAAAATATCACTTGTCATCACAAGTTTAAAAAAATCCCTCCCCGGCCCCTATTTCTGCTTGAATATTACTATGGTCTCATTACTGAAAATGAAATTGCTCTTATGGGAGTCAAAGTGTTAAGTGACTATTAAATGATCATTTCTTTCTTATTGCTTTCATATTTATATATGTAATAATGAGTAAATCATTTGTTAAAAGTTATTTCTGAAAGTGAAATTTACATCTATGTTCAGGAAAATGAGATAAATTATTTATTTTTACATTACTGAAAATACATCTTTATTGGTTCTTATTGCATAAAATATTTGCTACTATGCTTCAGCTTTACACCATGTTTTTTTTCTATGAATGTCCTTTTTTTTTGTTATTTGTGTTAGAATTGCACATTCTCAGGCCCTGATGATTTTGTGAGTATAATTTTATAGAGCCACAATGTTGTTTATGCCATCTCAGCTATGTACCAACCTACAGAATGATGTTATCTTGTTTTGAAAGATTTTTTTTTATGTTCTTTTTTCGAAACACAAGGATTAAAAAATACACCATATAATGTTTACACCACTCTCACTTGTTTGAAACAAGCTTTGAATTTGGGTATAAAGATAGTCTTAATCTAGTATTCAATATTATGCTACTATATTATTTAGACCCTAATCATCACTTCAACTCAGACTTCGTAATTGTCCTGCTACTTCTCATAAAAAATATTTGTCCTGATTTTTAGCTTTTGTCCTGATATTCTTGATTTTTTTAAAAAACATTTCAGCTTTTCGAAAAGATTTCAGCATGGTCCTAAGAAAAAGGAGACCTAAATTCTTTTAAAAAATGACCTTAGTTTAAATTTTTAAAGGTAAAAATGAGTTTAACACTGATTAATTGACGTTAATCAGCCACTTTGTTCATTAACCTATAGGCCAAATGTAGCTGCTAAATCGTTTTAAAAATTATTTTTGTATTAAAATTATTTTTGTTTAGAACAAGTAACTATGCTGAATGAATTTTAGCCAATTAATTGTTTGATTAAAAAAAAAAACTTTTGAAATAATGTTGAATGAATTCATTACACCTAACCAATAGTTACAAACTTTAAACTTCCATTTGATTCAAAAATTTCAAATTATCATGGCAGGGATGTGAACAATATATTCATATCTTTTTGTGTGTGCAAAAAAAAAAAAAGAAGGATGCTGTGCTGGGAAAATTTAAAACGAGACTTCAAAGGAAAAATGGAAAAGAATGACAGATTTTGAAGAAAAAAAAGGACTTTTGGGGACTTGATTTTCTTTTGCTGGTATTGTAATCTTTAAGACTAAACTACTTAAAACTATTATTGCATAAAATCTTGTGATTTGTTGGCCACCCTTGCTTTAAAACTGATGTCTGTCTTGTAAATAGTAAAGGAAGTCTTAATTAAATTTGTTGTGTAAAAAAAAATCGAAAAACGAACCAATCGTTATTGTATAATTGTATATATCTGAAAAATAAATAATATTTTTTTATCAAGTTTTAGGGTTTCGAATACTTGTGTATGAACTTTTAATCTGAGTCACATTTTGTTATATATATATAAAAAAAAAAAAAAAACTTAAATGATCTACAATGTTTTTTTACCCCATTTAACATTGTAACAACCTCCAGAAGATTGAACAATTTTTTTACTTCAGTGGCTACCGCTTATACAGTGGCTCACAAAAGTGTTCGTACACCTTAGAAATTTGTAGTTAAACTAAAATTTCACGGAACTGAATTTGAATATCAATATTTTTTCACATCATCTCTGAGTCATTCTGAATAAAACCCTGTTTTTGTTTTTAAAATATGAGTCATTCCATAGTGACTAACGTAACATTCAGAGCTGATTTTGTAACTGTTTTTACTTGTAACTTAAAGAATAAAAAAATATTTTTAGTTATGCTACTGGATTTACAATGTACATGGTATCTATGTATCATTTCTGCTAAGAATTTAAAACAAAATTACTGACAGTAGATATTTTTTCAACCAAAATAGCAGCGTGACTAACGTAACATTTTTGCAACCCTAAAAATGAATGCTCATGTTGTGAGGCAAAAATTTTTCAAAGTTAAGCAAGTGTTAAAAGTTGAATGATACGTTTGAAAAATGTGTAAAGTTGGCTTTTAAAAACATAAAACACATTTATTAAATCTTAATTTTTTTAGGCTTAAGTGTCACTTTTACTCAAGATGGAGTGTGACTAACGTAACCATTGAATAACAAACTGTAAACACACTACAAACTATTTATTATGGCTAATCTCAGTGATAATTACAATACTTTTTCAATTTTTTAAAATTTCTTATGTTGTATGGTTTTTATTTATTTATTTATTTTTTGAAACTTTTTTCACTTCAGTATTTTTTTTTCTTCGGCTGAAGTTGACCATTTCTATGGAATGACCCATTATTGACTGATTTTCTTTTTGAAATGGGTCAAAAAGTGAAGAAACAAAGAAATAACAAGCCACAAAAGTCTTCGTAACACTGCAATATTTTTGGATAAATTCCTGATTTTAGTTCACATCTGTCATTTTTTCATTATTCCTGCATTGTATTGAAACATAAAAAGCATTTGGCTTTAATTTTTTGCTATTTTCTCCGAAATAATCTACTAATTATTTTTAAATGTCTTGTATTTGTAAAAAACCAGACACAGCTAAAAATGGGATAATTTTTCATCATAATAACAGTAAGTCGGCTCAAAATATCTCTAAATTAGTTAATTTATATCATTCCTTAGTGTAGTATGTGATAAAAAGCTTTGAAGAAAAAAATAAGAACTATAAAAGTTTCTGCAGAATTTTAAGCATTTTATGTTTCAATTTCAAGTGAAAAAGTTCGCCCCCTAGACTACTTTGGCACTCTAACCTCAGAAAATGTTTTGTTGGTGCAAATATCATAAAACTTACGCTTTTCTTCACAAAATAAATGATAAGTAAGCCCAAAATGTTTTTAAATAACGCCATATTTGTAGGAAAAAGTAAATTTAACATTTTGGGGATAAGTCAAAAAGATTTTTTTTAAACTAAAAAATCACAATTTTTTTTCTTTAAAAGACAGGATGCACTCCTTTGCCAGCATCCATGATCAGTAGCACAGCCAGAAGTTATACCTTTTTCCCACCCAGGCAGTATTTTTTCGTCAAACCTCACCACCATAAAATTTCGTTTCTAGAAATTTTTGCGAGACAGCTTTTGAGCCTCCTTTCCAAAAGAGAGCTTAACATGGGGTGGATCCAGAGGAGGGAGGTCAGGACTCCTCCCTGAACTGACCAAATATAGCCTAAAACTGCATTTTTGACTCATATGAAAAAATCTGCCACACAAAAACGGGCTCCCTGAACTATTTTTTTTTTTTTTGGGGGGGGGGGGGGGGGAATTAGCAATTAGCAGAATAAAGTTCTTAGTTTTACCGAATGATAAAATACAAGCATGCACACATGTCGTACATGCATAACATTTAGTGAGAAAAAACATTTAAGCATCTTTTAAAAAATAATTCTAAAAAAAAAAAACAAACAAACAATCTCATCCACATAGTAGAAAGAAGTAGAGAAATGTTCTACGAATGCGCTAGTTTGAAAGTGGCAAAGAATTCTCACCGCTGCTAGAGGACACTACTTACCAAACCCTCCCTATTTCCTAAAGGAATCAATGTAAATGATACCGAATCTGTCATCTTTATAAATGCTGCTATGGAAAAGAAAATATTTTTTTTTCAACTGGATTTTGGTGTAAACCATCAATTAACATTTTGAACTAAATATGACTTTGATCCCACTGAAATTTTGCCATATTTTTTAAGAAAGATGTTTAATCGACCGCATCTAGCTACTTGCCAAATTTGACATATAAGCGACTGTATGCGACATTTTCTTTGCATTGTACGATGTTATTTTTGCTGAGAACAGTTCTCTAAATTGTTGATAAATTAAGCATGTGGCAAAAAATTAATTATGTCAGTATTTAATTTTGTTATTAATTAAATATATTTAGTAGACAAAATAATTATTAGTTTAAATATATTTATTAAATACATTTAGTTCATAATGTTAATCGATAGTTTGAGCAAAATTCCAATTAAAAAAAAAATTCTCGCCAACAGCAGTCTTTAAAAAATGACAGATTCTGTCAGATTTGGCAAGTTGGTAAGTGCATTTGATTGAACCTATTTCTCAAAGAATACGGCACCTATTTTCGTGGGATGAAAATCATATTTAATTCATAATGTCAATCGAAGATTTATACCAAATCCAGTCGAAAAAAAAATATTTTCTTTTCCATAGCAGCATTTAACCCTTTAAGCGGTCAATTATTTTACCAGAAATGCTTCCAAAAAGGCACATTTTTTTATTGCATATAGTTAAGTACAATACTTAACAGAATAAGAATATTAAGAATTTTTAATTTTTTTTCCGTTTTTAATGCTTTTAGAACATTTTTTATTTTACAATTTTAGTCACAAAGCCCTTAAATGTTTGCTTTTTTCAAATACATTCTGCATGCAGTAAAGAATGGTTTACAAATTATTCAAAACTTTCTCTCAGAATGTAGTTCATCAAGTAACAAAAAAATATTTTCGTCGTATATTCCATTCATAATTTCCATAAGATTCACAAGCACGGCATACAGTAGAACAAAAAGTTCCCGTTTTCCTGCTACATCGAAAAACCCGGATGAAAAGCATTTCATTTACATGAACACGCCACCATCTGTTGAAAAATGATACTGCTAAATAGTCTCTTTCAATAATGAAATTCGGGCAAACCAGAAAAGAAAGTCAGAAAATATCGATGCCCGTACGGCGTACGGGCAAACCAGATGAGGCCAGTTTCGGGTAGCACATACACTGTACGGGCAAACTGCTTAAAGGGTTAAAAAGATGACAGATTCAGTATCATTTACATTGATTCCTTTAGGAAATAGGGAGGGTTTGGTAAGTAGTGTCCTCTGGTGGCGGTGAGAATTCGTTGCCACTTTTAGATAGCAGAGATTTAACTCCTCTTTAATCTCCTTGATCTCATCATTGCAATATTGTATACAAATTGCCGAATCGTCAGAAAAATGTGCTGAATACGAAAACTATTGGGAGGTCACAGTGATTTCCTTAAACTTCCCATCGGGGCACTTCTGCACAAATATTGCACTTTGACCCCTCTTCGAAAATGACGCCTTCCTGAACCAGAAGCTGGATCCACCCTTGGCTTGTCATAGCTCTCTTCAAAACAGATTATGAAAGAAAGCTCTAAAACCTCACCTTCAGCTCCCTTTTCCTTGTATCATTTGTTAAACAAAGCCTAAAGTTACACTTTTTAAATGTTAATTTACAAAAAACTAATGGTGAAGAGTTATCTGACTTCACTTTCTGTGACTTTAGAGCATCCCCCCCCCCTCCATACACGCCTGTCCTTTAGGAGGGGGGGGGGGGGAAATGCCCTTTGGTTTTGAGAAATCAAAGTATTGACAGAAGTGGGCGTGTTTTTTGTTGTTTTCCGATGAAATTTTATGTTTGCACCCATTGCCCCCCATAGGAAAAACTTGAAAGGACGGACCTCTGCCCTCATGTTACTAAATATAACCTACTCTTGTACATTTTAGATTTTGTCCCCAAAGATAGCATAAGTTGCTTCTATTTTCAAAGTTATTTTGGAAGAGAAATTTCCCTTCCCTTTTCTCTAAACATAGCAAAAAATGTAAAAATATCTAAAAATTTAATACAAATTCAAAGAAAACACTAAGCAATTAAAACAACTCCATTTATTATTTAAAAAAAAGAAGAAATTAATACTTGGGGAATTTCATGAAAGTGTCTGCAACTACAGATTTTTCAGGACAAAATTCTTGTTGAGTCCATCATGCTACAGAGGCACATTTTGACATTTTTTTATGTACAATAGACTAGATATAGTAGTAATTTTAAATTCTTTCATATCCTACTTCTGGTCGTTTAACATATCGACATGCTTTAGTTACATTTCTTCAGTCAGATTAAAATTTTAAAAAATATTTTCTAAGATAACTTAAGTCTGGAATAGCCTTGAAGTCTCTACACATTTAATGAATTAAAAATGCATTTATTAATCCTCATCATCATCATCTTCAGGAACGAAGATATCATTCTCTTCAAGAAATGCTGCTCCTTCTTTACTAATAGTAGCTCCCAAATATAAGCCGAGCAAAACAGTCAATAATACTCGTGCAAGTCCAAAATGCATTCGTTTAGGTTCAGGTAGAAAGGCTCCCGTTTCTGTTGTTACACGGTACCTTAAAGGCATGCAGTTTATTTGTTTTAGGGGCCTCAGCTGCAGCATATGATTAAAAATAAATGCATTCTTAGCAAATTTCATAACAGCAGAAGCCATTGTTGTTTCGATTTGTTTTGTTTTGTCTGCTAAATGTTAAGCTCTGTTGCATATCTCCTACTTCATACAAGTTTTCAAACCAGTTTTTTTCTTCAAACTAGTATTTAAAAAAAAGAATGAAATCTGCAGATCAAGGTGTTTTATTGATATAAAAATATTTAAAAAACCAAAAGTTGTTATTTTGTATCAAAAAAACTTTTATTATTTAATCTATGCATCTAGCATAGCTCAAAGAGAAAGTTGGATGTAAAATAACGAGATAAACTCATTTAATAAATTTGTTTTGAACTTTTTTGGCTAAATTTGTGATTTTAGCGCATTGTGAAATAAGATTTTACAAATTGGCAACAAGTGCATAAATTCATTTCCAACCTCAGTTTCGATTCGATCTCAAACATGGCTTCTTCGTGTAAGTACTTTGACGAAGATGCAGTATACAAAATTAACAAGAAAAAATTCGTGGATGTAGGTTTGGTTCTTGAAAATTCAGAGTTTATAAGCAGTGATGAACTTTCTGATGATTCCGATTATAGAGACTGGGAACGCATGAAAAAAGGACATGTTCGAGTTGCGTGGCATCCTAATGGTGTTGAAGAAGTTTTACCGGAGAGGAAGGTACAATATTTATGCTTCCATATGGCTCTTGTTTAATGTAATTTACATTCATGTTGAATTATGCTTTAAAAATTCATATCTTGTACCACTATACGTGTATTCTGCCTTCTTTTAAAGCATCAAATGTATTGCTATGACAGTTCGTGATAAACCAATTGTGCTGTTTTGATACGAAAATAAATATTTTGTTTTTCATTTTTTAATTCATCCAGATTCTACTTTTGTGTGCCTGTGTATGTTTATGCCTAAAAAGTAGGGTAAACGTTTTTGTGTACACAATTTGTAAATGTTTCTTATGCTCTCGATGAGGGGTTTTTGTGAAAGAGCTTCAGGAACTAACGCTAATGATTAGTTTTTTTTTCCCCCAGTATTCTATCAAAGGAAACTTCGATTAACCTATGTAATTGGGACTTGAATAATGTCGATAAATGTAGGGAGTTGCATATAAATTAGCAAGTATTTTATTGATTTTAGGGAGGATTTTAATGAGTGGGACTTTTAGTAATTTTCATAATTGATGCAATTTCTTTTCGTCAGAGAGTAAGAGCTAGTAAATTTTAGCCTTATTTACATCTAGGTAGTATAAAGCAAGTATATTGCTCAAAAATTGACGATTGCGACAAGTCTTCCCACAGTTGAATTTTTTTGCAATTTTATGCAAATAGAAACCTACTGAAATTTTAAAAATTGAAGTCCAAAAAGGAAGTTTCAAAAGATCTTTAATGATGGTAGTAGGGAGAGGGGGAGGCTCCCATGAAAATGTTCCGTAGTTGAAAGCTTAGAAACGAAACGCGATCATAGGTCTCACTCGCCCGCAGCAATTTTCGAAAATTGAATCTCTGAAACGGTATTTTTTAAGGGTATTTGATATTAGTAGAGCTGGAAAGGAAATGAATTGGCTGACACTCTGGCCAAGGAGGGATTAAACAATCCCATCTCCTCTACTTTGGAGCTTACATCTTTTAAGTTGTTTTAGAGGAAAACAGCCCAAAATAAGGAGAAGTGGTTAATTCCCCCCTCCCATCACTGGTACAAAGGAAGAAAACAGGACTCTCTTTATCTCTTCCATGCGACAGGCAGTCCAACACTTGCCTGTCCCGACTTGCCAGTTGTGAAAAAAAGGCCTTAAATATTCCGAGGGCAGTAAGGCTTATCCTTTCTGCCCAAAGTGCCACCATGAGCAGGCTTCACCTCAATATATCTTGGACTGTTCGGGTTTAAACTGGGAGGATATCCATTAGGGATGCACCGATTAATCGGCCACTGTACCGATTTTTAATAATCAGCAAAATCGGGCCGATTAATCGGCAGAAAACATATTTGTCAAATATTATTCTTTAAAGTACACCTTCACTAAGAAACCATGATGAATAATTTTATTAACAGTAATAATAATCCTCACGGTTGATATAAAGTTTTTTTAATCAAGTCGGCTACTTTGAATAGATATACAAACACATAGTAGACAATGTTGCTACACATTTTTCATATGGCGATAGTTTTCTGCTTAGCACAGTGCTTTTAGATAACCTCTAATTTTTAAGGAATAGAAGTATTGAATTAAATTGTTACTAATTATTAAAAAGTATAGATTGAAAGTATTCCTAAATTGGAGTGCTCTCCACAGACTGCCCCTCCCCCCCTTTTTTGAATTTGTATGTCCAATTAACATAACTAACAATGTGTTTATAATATTATTGACAATAATACGAAAATTGGTTCTAAGAAATTTGATAAAATATTGAAATTATTTTGTGAAAACTAGGAAAATGGAACAAAAATCTTCTCAGAAATAAATTACTTGCTATTTCTAAACTTGGAATTGTATAAGAGAGAAAAATCAGTGATGGTAAAATTGGTAGTAGGAAAACAAGCTAAATTATCATTAATCGGCTGATTATCAACAGCCGATTAATCGGTAATCGGCCAATTTGCTTATCGGTGCATCCCTAATATCCATGCTACCCCCTTTTTGGTATCAGATTTCATTAATGTCAACGGATTCGTCCGATGGAGTCAGACCAGATGAGAGATTAGAGACAACAGTAGAGCTAGATCCAGGGTTGGCAAAGGTGAACCCAGCCCAGAAAAACCCACCCGGGTTTTTGTCAAAAGTGGGTTTTTGTTAATTTCTAGGTTTTCAACAAATATAGTCAATAATAATATCTCTTCTAAATTATACATAAAAAATAAGTAAGAAATCAGGTTTATTTGAGATAATTTTTCTTAAAGAGCAATTATTTATTTTATAAAATAATTATTTCTTCAATTTTCAAGTCATCGTCCAGAAAATTTTTCTATGATACTACTTTTTATTGCAAAATTCTTATTATTATTTTCATTTCTTCATTTCTTCTATTCTGTATTGCATTTAGTATGATAATTTTCAAGTGCTATATTATGGAGGTACCATACCACTGACTTGAAGCACTAAACCCTTTCATGGATTTAAAAAAGCAAAGAAAATGCGTCCTCATGCAATTTATTATTACTAAAATATTATGACAAGCATTTATTAATAAATAAAAATTCTTGCTTAAGTTCTAATGTTAACCTAGTTTTTCCAAAAGATTATTTCAAAAAAAAAAAAAAAAAAAATCGATTAAGAGTCCCCCCTCCCTCATCTGAAATTAAACAGTTTTGTCTTTGAAAATAGGAGGGGAGGAGATACACGCCTATTATTGAGATATGCCTGAAAAAAACATGCAAATGACATGACTAGATATTGAAGCAGGCTACTTAATGAGAAAAGATGATTATTTCTATTAATAAACAAGTGCAAATGGTTTTAATTTTTTAATGGCATAAATTTAAGTTTTTGAAACTTTCACACCCTAAATATTGCTGTAATTGTAGGAAAGCCCATTTGCAACAGCTCTTCTATTTTGCAAAAAACAAGCGATAAAAGTTTATAGCTGAAGCCATTGTCCAAAGCTTCTTAAAAAAAAAACATTAAATATTACAATTCGGTTGATGATATTGTTAAAAATATCAATTATTAATCCATTGACATTGATTAAATGTGATTCAGAGCTTTAACTTAATAAATATATTTTTATATGAATGAATGCCTGATATTATATATCAATACCCGCGTAAGAAATAAAATTTAACATACAAAAACCCGCAAATACCCAGAAAAACCAACAAAACCCCGGGTGGGGGTTTTTGTAGGTTTTTGTAGAAAAACCCGGGTTTTTGCCAACCCTGGCTAGATCTGCAATTTTTTCGAGCAGGAGAAAGACTTGTTACCTTAACCCATCTTAGCTTAAGTGTTCATATCAATTTTCAGTGGAAGAAGAGAACAGATAGAAATAGGGTTTTCACCCTATTTCTGTTGCCACCCGGGAGAGAGCCTCGGATGGCTCTTTTGCCAGGCTAGTGGAAAGTGAAAGACTCCCTCCTTGATCTGGTATTGGATGTTAGTACCGTCCTCCCTCCACAGGAAGTTACAAATAGAAGTCTTGAAAATGCAATTTTTGGCTATTTGGGTAACGTCTAAAGAAGGGTTGTATTTAAGAACTCCCCTACTGCAATTTTTTGAAATGTAAGTTTCAAACATGATTTTAGACTATTTGTAAAGATGTTCAGAGGGAGGAGACGGCTTTTAGCCTTTAATTTTGTAAAATTAAACTTTTAAAATTTTAGAACTTTAAATGATGTTGAGAGGCGGGGTACCCTTATCCAATTGCTGAGCCCTTTCTTTCTCCAACATAAAAAATTTCTTGTTAATATTCTTGTATAAGTTTAAGAATTACTATATATATTTGAATTCAAAATCTATTAAGTACAAAAGTTCTTTGTAAAAAAATATAATTCTCAAGGTCAAAATGATTTTTGTCCTTGCATTTTATTTGCTATTGTTTTATAATAAGATTGTATGATATTCCTGTAGCTTAATTTCATTGTATTATCGAAAAACAATAATTTACACAAGTAGGATGAGGAACTGAAACACAATGTTAATGTATTTGAAAGGGCCCGCCGTGGTTTTGTGGCTGTTAGTGAAATTCAAGACCTCAAATTTTCGCAGCTTTGGCTGAGAAAGTTTCCATTGAAACAAGAATCTTCTTTGCCTAGTTAAACTATCTCAACCAGGGTTAAGTAACAATAAAAATTAATTTTGATCTTTTTTTTTTAATGTCCGATTTATAAAACAAAGCAAGGTTTCGCATGACTTTCCTAATACAGAAACTTTGGTGAAAAGCCATGCAGACAGATCAGCCATTTTATATTTTTAGTAACCGTAGCTCTGCAACAATGAAAAGTCCAATCCAAAATTCCTGCTCATCTGTAAAATAGCTTTGCTTTTAGCATTTTGTCCACTAGTGAGCTTAGCAACGAAAATGAAACAGCGACTGAATACTGTCTTTGAAGATTATTTTTTTCTTGTGAAAAAAAAAGAGCCAAGAAAAAAAGTAATTCTCCCTGGTTTTTGACCATGCTCTTTCAGAAAAAGGGTGTATATTTTACTTTCTCTTAAAATGTCTGAGATTTTCATGTTTTGAAGAAAACCCTAACTATATGTCTGGCCCTAATTTTGGTATGTTTAAGGTTTGAGGGTTGCAGCATCCCCATTAATTCAAGTCATAAGCCGCCCCTGCTCATAGGCTTGGGAATACCTTTAAAAGTCTGCCTATAAGCTGACTGAGACACTGAGGATCTGCAGTCTTTAAAAGAAATACTAGTTAGTAATAGTACTAAAATAAATGTCTAGTGTTATAAAGCCACTTGATGCGAAACTGCAGTTTCTAGATAATACTGCAACTGAGCTATTCGAAATAGACTGTATATTTTGTAGTTTTGAATTTTAAAAGTAACAGTAAGTGGCATATCCCACCGAGTCCTCTTCTAAACTTTCCCTTTTTCCCCTAACCAAATTTTTATTTTTATGAATTTAATTCTTAAAAGCCCCAAAGCAGAATACTTTGTGATGTTCTGCAACTTAAAATCATTTGACCAAAATTGTTCTGCAAGTACTTCAAGCACCGTACACGTAGAAACGTGACCTTTTTTAAAACTGTTCCCAAAATTAAAACTTTCATATAAGGTCATGAAAGAAATATTCGTTTACTTGTTCAGTTCACAGTCTTACTGCAGAAAAAAGCATAGTAAAATTAAAATTTCAGGCACACATTCTTGACAAAAATGAAAAAATTCTCAGCAGCTAAAAGTCTTGCCTCTGTTCCTTCAAACATCAAGGAGCTTGGAGTGCTTTGACACCACATTAGAAGCAATGTTTTCACTTGGAATAACAGCACATGGCCAATAGTGCAACCAAATGATGGGTACACAAAAATATTGAATTGAAAATTTTGCCTAATATAGCTAATCATTTACGGATCAATCTTTAAGGAGGGCACTTAAGGGTCATAAAACAAGAAAAGCCAAAGATAATTTCTGTAGAAATCTATGTTTTCTGCAAATATCTTTTACTAAACATGTAATTTTAAGAACAATTTGCAATTTTGTGCCGTTGGAATTAAATCGAAAATTCTTGTAAATGTCTCAAAAAATTCGACCTTTTGATTTTCTGCTTAGTAAGCGTAATTTTAAAGAAAATTTAAAGAAATCTGCAGAAGTTGTGCTAAATTTCTGCAAAGTTATATCTTTAGTTAAAAAACTTATTGCAGAAAATTTTTCCTCACATTTGAACAGAATTGTTCTGCAGTTCAAGTATCTGTTCTGCGACGTACGTTCCAAATTTAGCAGTATTCTGCTTTGGGGCTTAAAAGTATTTACCGTTTTTATAAAAAGAAGTCTAGCTGAGTTTCTATTAAATGTTTTTTCCTAGGTGAAGCTCTGTGATCGCTCATTAATGCCGGGTGATGTGGTGAGAAAAATTGTCAAGGGAAAGGATACCCAATTAGGTTATTGCAGATATACAGTTGTAAAAGCTGATGTACAAGTAATTGGGACAAAGCAGGTTGTTGTTGGCGTTGACAGCAAAGATTTGGTTCCTATGGAAGTAAGTTTTTTAAAACAGATTAATTTGTAAAAAATAATTTAATCTGTAAAATTGGTTTGTTGCAGATAAAAGTTCTTTGGTGTTTTTACTTATGATATCAAAGAACTTTGATGCTGTGGGCAAAATGCTTACTTAAAAAAAAAAAAAAAAAGATTGACCATCAGAGCAAGGACTAGAAACTTGCACCATTAGATTGAATGGGGTGTTAACTGAGTTACCAGACCTCACCCAACTCAGAGTGAAAAGTTTTTTTTTTTTTTTTCAATTGATAGTGAATTTAACCCAATAAGAACTGTAGGTTGCATCCAAGAGTCAAAATAGATATTGGTTGTATTATCCATATCATTATTTTTTAGAAAAAAAAATATTACAATTTGTGAGAGTCGATAGTATTTAAAAAATATTCACTTATCATTAAGTAATAAATATGTGTGCTATCTTAAGTTTTATTGAATACTTAATTGCATTTATCAGGTAAATACTGTTGGGTTTTCCAAAATATGTTTTGTAATTTTATTTAAATTTTGTTTCTTGCAAAGTCACAATGCAAATTTTCCATGCTTGTTACGCATTTCCTGATCATAGACAGGTGCGTGCCTTTCGTCATAGTATGATAAACTTTCTTTTCATTTGATTGGCCGCCGCTCGCTGTATCATAGGGAAATGCAACTTGCTATATGCCGATTAATTCGCTTTATAAAAGGTGTTTGCAGTAATTTAGTTGATTCTTCGTTCTTCTTATTTCTTCGACTTCATGTATACGTACTTTTATTTTGCTCAGCCCAGTTGGCTGCAAGATTATCTCTTGTAAATGTCCGTCAATAAATGTTATTAAAATTTTAAAATATTCTCGTTATTGCACAAACTCCAACTCTCTCTGCTCGGGCACTTAAAAATACGACGGACTTTTAATTTCCCCATCGAAAATTTAGTAAATACATACTTTATATTTACAGTGCTGAACTTTTATCTTTACTAAAATTTAAGGGCATAAGTTTGTAGAAAATCTACATGAAAGGTTTCTTTTTTTTCAAGAAAAAATAATTAAAAGCCTCTTTTTTACAGCAACAGAATACTTTGGGTTAGACCTCGAATGTGAAACACACAGTGCTTGGTTAAAATAAAAAATCACGTGAATAAAAAAAGAAAAAGAGCACTTTCCCTGAATTAATTCTAACCTCATAGTTGTTTAAAGCAAAATATTTGCTTTAAAAATGCTATAAAAGCAAACTGCCCGAAATGTGACTCAAACTTGACTTGTTAGGTTGCAAGCCCAAGGTTCCTCCGACTTCCTGCTTGCTCTTCTGATAACTCAAGCAGCGGCTTTTGCAATTTAATCAAAATAAACTATCCAGTTTTATCAATTGCTATATTTTAAAAAATAGCTGAAATGTTTAGGTCTGATTATTTTTTGCTAAAACTGTGAAAAGATCTTAAAATGATTCCTTGCAGTAGAAATTTAATGACATATTTTAGAAGTTATGGCATTGTCACAAAAAAAAGCACCTTTGATAAATGATATACAGTAGAACCTCAGTAACACGACATCCCAAGGGATTACGAAAATATGTCGAGTTATGTGTGAGTGTCAATTTACCAAGTTCCCATAATTTTAAATATTGCAGTGTTTTCTGTATTGCATGTTTGCTAATGCTTACTATCAATGTTATAAAAATTAATTTCATTAAATGTTTTTTCCCTTCTTTCTTTTTGATTGCAAAGAACATAAAATAAATAGGACAATTTTCAATATCTTATTCAGACATCATTGTTTAAAGATTTTTTCACCAGTATCACCAGAAAAAGAAAAGTAAAAGTGAAACAAAAGAGTCACTTTTACTTTAATTTGTGAATTACTTAAAAACTGATCTTTTGAATCCCTTCTGTTGAGTTCGAACGCTTCACACTGGGCAACTAATTATAAATAATTGGGATAGAGTGGTGATTAATCAGTGCATCTCCAATGTCAACATCTGAGCTTGAAAAGCTGTTAGATTTACATAATTCCTGTGTTGAAATTTTCCTGTTCTGTTGTGTTTTTTTTTTGAATAAACCATTTTCTATTTATAGCTATTTAAAAAGAACACAACTATTTATGTATTATAAGACTTTTCTTTTTTATTTTCTTTAATAGGAATTTGCTGCAGATGTGGCTGTGTTCAAAGATTCATGGGTTGGAATGATTAAATCTATAAAAACTGAGCTTACTTTACGATGCCATGATGGATCTAGGTAATCACTTGTTTTATTTGAGTCTTAAATTTTATCTACGCAAGTGTAAAAACTAGTTTCATGCATATAGTAGGAGACAAACTGAGCCATTTGTTAGCTCATTTAAATTGTAGAAAACTGACTTCAATCTCAATTGAGTGGTTTTGAATCAAAATCCGTTAAAATCACTTTTTAAAATTTTGCAGCTACACAAAAAAACTACTAAATACTGATTTTTGAACCAACGAAAAGTTTAGTCACAGTAATAAATTGTATGTTTTAGGAGTGGTGTTTAACTTGTGAACTTTCAATTTCAGTGTATGTTCGCATAAACAGAATATAGCTATTTTGTGTTGAACATAACTAGTTTTATTTTGAAAGTCAGCCCAAAAACTAATTATTAGATAATTTTTTGCTCTATATCGAGTTTTCATATTTCATAGCTTTAGTAGTTATTACTTATTTATTGTTTGTTAGTAAAAAGGAATTCAACATTTATTCATACACACAGACACACAAAACATACATTCATACATTTCACATTTTCTTTGATGTAGGTGTTTTTTATGTAAGACTTGTTAAAATTTTTCAATTTTTGAAATTTTATAAAAAAAATTGTTTTGAATTTTGCCGACTAAAACCTGAACATTGTTGCAGGTTGGTAGCTTATCTACTCTTTTGAAATGCTTTTATTGTTTGAAAAATTTAAAAAAGTTTTAAGTTTCTTATTCTGTCATGTTCTTCCTCTAGGTGCATCATGTCGGATGTTGATGCCTTTGATATGGATGACATTTTAGATCGCCGAGAGAGGGTATGTTTCAATTGATTTATTGTAGAGTCAAAACTTCTGATGGTACTTTGATGCTGTTTTTGATTAGTTTTCTCTTATCAGGGCCTCATTTCGAAATTTTCCAGGGGGTGGGGGGTGGGTGGGCAAAGGGTGCATACCATGTAAAATTTACCAAAAAGTGGCAAAAAACCACGCCCACTTATATACCAATACATTGATTTTCCAAAGTCGGGGGAGGGGAGGGGGCAATTGACCCCCCTGCCCCCCCTAAATGACGGGCCTGTCTCTGATGCTGTTTTTTTAAGGGCAAAGAATAACTTTTATTGGAATATGTAACTAACTTAAAGTGCTGTGCAAGCCATTGTACACTGCGATGCAAAATTTTAGACAGAATGCAAATATATGAAAAAAAAAGAAAACTATTCAACGAAATGCTTTCAAATTTTTACTGCATGTACACAATATGGTCCCAAATACGTGTCTAGAGTTCTTAAAAATATAACTGGAACCAAATTTTGGACATAGCAAAACACATTTTTTTTCATTGTTGCAAAAGTTTAGACAATAGTCTGATTTTATGCAAATATCCCTTGAAATGTGATTGGTGGAGGAAAGGTGGGACTTTATTGTTCGAATATAAAGTGCAGAGATTGCTGAATAAATAATCAAAATCTCAAAAGCTCTATAGTTCTCGTATACAGAAGACGTGAAAGTTTGGAAGCCGAAATTTGGAAATGAACCTACTTTATTAATTTTTTGTCTTTTAAATCAGCTTTAGTATGGTAGTACATTGTTTTTTACTTTGTGGAGAACAAATTCAGACATGCGTATCGATCAAAAAGGCCAAGAAAAATTATATTTCTTAAGGATGTAGGAATTGAAAAAACGACTCGAACTGACAATTCGCCCCTTAATCCTACAAAATTTCAACTTGGGTCAAAAACAGCACGTGACAGCATAAGTAGATGAACAACTGAATCGGAATGCATAAAAAAAAAAGAATTGTGCCTGAGCCTTTTCAGACAGAGTGTCCCAAATAACCCAGATTTTAATGGTAAAAGCAGCACAGCATATGATCATTGGATATTTTTCTCAAGTCCCGCGAAAATAATTATAATCCATCTAGGCCATCCCAATTTTAATAATTTTTATCAAATAAAGTACCATTCATTCTTTAGTCACGATGATACATATGCTGCTATTCACATTAAAATCTGGCTTATTTGGGACAGTCTGTCCGAATAGGCTCAGGCAAAATTCGTTTTATTTTTTTTTATGCATTTTTTTTATGCATGTTGTTCATCTACTTGTGCTGTCACGTGCTGTTTTTGACCCAAGTTGAAGTTTTGCAGGATTAAGGGGAGAATTTTCAGTTCGAGCCGTTTTTTCAATTCATCCTTAAGAAATATAATTTTTCTTGGTCTTTTTGATCGATACGCATGTCTAAATTTGCTCTCCACAAAGTAAAAATCAATGTACTACCGTACTAGAGCCGATTTAAAAGACAAAAAATTAATAAAGTAGGTTCATTTTCAAATTTCGGCTTCCAAACTTTCTCGTCTCCTGTACACGAGAACTACAGAGCTTTTTAGATTTTTATTATTTATTCAGCAATCTCTGCACTTAATATTCGAATAATAAAGTCCCGCCTTTCCTCCACCAATCACATTTCAAAGGATATTTGCATAAAATCTGACTTTTGTCTAAACTTTTGCAACAATGTAAAAAAATGTCTTTTGCAATATCTAAAATTTGATTCCAGTTATATTTTTAAGAACTCCAGACACGTATTTGGGACCATATTGTGTACCTGCAGTAGAAATTTGGAAGCATTTCGTTGAATAGTTTTCGTTTTATTCATATATTTGCCATTTGTCTAAACTTTTGCATCGCAGTGCATAATATAGCTAATAAACTACCATATAAAACAAGAGAACAGGATAGCAAAGGATAAGATGTAATTAATAGTACCTATAACCAGGATTGGGGCTTTAGGATTTGGGGCTGGGATTTTTATTTTCCTGTGAAAAACTAATATGAAAATTAAAAAAAAAAAAACTGATATTGGAAGTAAAAGAGTAAATTCGCCAATAACACTGCTACTTAAAATTTCCATATATAACAGTTGGTAGTGGTAAGAAAAGAAATTTGCATAACTATCCACGTAACTAATTTTAGTTATATTTATCACTGGGAAAAAAAACAAAAACAAAGAACTTCTAAATGTGTAATATATTTAGGAAGAAAAATAGCTTAACTTAAAAAAAAAAAAAAAAAAGAGAAATCTTGTATGATATATTTTGACATGATGTTTGACTAATAATAATAATAATAATAATAATAATTAGAATTATAAACACTTTAATTCCTTGACAGAGAAAAAATAAATTGTTGATATTGTTGATATACACTATATTTCAAAACACACACACACTAGTGACTTTTTTAAAAATTATTGTTATTTAGTCTCAGAGCATGAAATGGCTCTGTGGTTATTTCATCACCAAAAGAAGAAAAATTACCAAAAAGCTTTTTTTTTCAGTTGACAAACTCATTTAGTGCTTTTAAATCAATTGCACTATATTTCGAGCAACCTCATATGCATATCATTGTGAAAAGTTTTGCTACTATTAAAAACAAAATTTCTTAAACCCATGAGTACTAATTGAAATGTTTAGTAAATAATTGTAATTCTTCTATAACTAGACTTGAATCAGCAGCATAGCTTTAATGTGTTTTTAAATACCCAACTGGAATGTTATCATTCAGTAAATGATTTCAAACTTGCTTTTTTAATACAAAAGTATTTTTTTAGTAGATTTTAATCTGTTTTTGATATTTGCTCACAAATGCAATTTTTGCTAAAATTGAGATTTGGAGAGTTTTGGACAAGGCGGTTTAAACCTAGATTTTTGCTGTGTTTTTTATCATTGTGTCCAAAACCTTGCCAACCTTGCCTCTGAGCAATGTTTGGTTATGTGGACCTGCACCATCACATATCAATATGCTATTTACTACTAAGGGTGGGAAATATTAAATATTTTGATCAAAAAAGCATTTTATTTAATTGTAGGTGTACTTATTTTTTTTTTCTCTCTGTAGGCTTCTGAATTCAAGAAATACAGCTTTTATCCTGGTCAACAGTTGTGGGGTCCATCATATTGCTTCCAAAGGGTTAAATGGATTCTTTTGAATAAGTCTATGAGTGATGTGGTCAATTCCTCCAATAAAAGTGTTAATGTCACTGTTGAAGATGTATGTATTGTAATTATTAGTAGGTTCAAAAAGTTATGTGAGGCTATAGTGAATTTGCATTGTTAGGGCTTTATGTTTGGAGTTTATGTGATCTTAAATTTTTATTTTATTTTATGTTACAGAAAAATCAGTTAGAAATGTGTTTATTTGATATTGATATGTTTTTATTGTAATATCAGTTTCATGTCTGGTAATGAAAAGGCAGGAATTTGTTTAATATCTCGTTGATCATTCCTCTTTTGAATTTTAAATTATTTTTATGTTCTGTTATTTTATTGCTGAACTTCTTTTTTCACAGCTTTTTGTTTAAAAAAAAATAAAAATCTTAAAATTTATTATTTTGATTTCTCTTCAACTGAAATGCAGTAATTTACAAAATTGTTCTGTGAACCAATTTAGATGAATCACTACAAATTATATAATTTCATTTGTGTAACTTTTTTGTTGTTTAGGTCAAAGTAGTTTCTTTAGGTGTACAATGGGTATGTAAAGCCTATCATGAAGAAAATTTAGGTAATCAATCCCTTGAACAGCCAAAGGTTCATATTTCTGGTGATGATCTGAAGACGTTAGTATTAGTTTTTTATCTTCTGATTTCTCATTTTAAAAATTCTTTTCAGTTTTTGACAATTTTTTTGTTTAAATTTTTTAACAATATTGTAGAATTTTTTAAAGATTGATTTGATTATTTGAATCTTATATGACGACTGCTAGAGCAAGGCCGTATCCAGAAAAAAATTTCGAGAGGGGCCCAGTTTTGCACATTGCCCCACCACATATACATTTTTGTGTGTGCTATGAGTCTAATTTCTAGCTGACAGCCCCCCCCCCCCCCATGGTGTTTGATGTGTGTGTTTCTTATTTTCTTGAACTGACCTTTATTGGAGATCGAGAGGTATACAATGAGAACTTTTTTAAGTGGGGTAGAATATCCGTAACTTCCGGGGGTTCCTCCCCCGGGTAAATTTTTGAAAAAAAGTTTATTGGGACTTCAAAAACATGTTGGAAAAGTAGGCAAACAACAATCTCATAAATTTTCTGCATTCTTTTGCAAATTAAGATTAATCAAAGCATAAAAAAATGTTTAGTTTAATAAACGATTAACATTAAGCGACAGAGAGGAAGGACAAGGGAGGAAAAGATTAACACATTATCACTTGCTTACATCGGTTTTCACTATAGTTGCATAGTAGTTTTTGATCAGTTCCCCAACTCACCGACAGACACAGCACTTAGTAACATAAAATAACCAATAGTATTAAACACATAAAATTCTTTAAAAGTAATAGTATAGAGATATAAAAAATAATTAACGAGAGTAACATTTTGGCCATTTAGTTAATTCATAGTTTAATTATTTGATAAGAAATAGGATTGAAGCACTTTTGAAGGAGTTTCAAAAAGGTATTTAATGATTTTCAAAGACTCTAGAACAGATAAAATTCTTTAAAACATTTCATTTGCACTTTCCAGTCTCTGACGTTTTAATAGTTGATTGGACAGTCTTACGAAAGTGTTAAAACTTTGAAAGACACATCTTTTAAAGATTAAAAATAGATATTAAAAATACTTATAACGACAATTTCTTTTTCAATCCCTAGTATTGCAGAAAACGAAAAAGAATACAGGTAGGGTAGTATTTTTTTCGTGCTTAACATATTAATAAAGGAATCTATTACAAAGTAGTTTCTAAAATACTGAATTAGGTATTTAATGAATAGTCAGAAATGAAACATGTGAGTCACAAAAAAATATTTTTGAAAATATGCTACAAAAAATGCTGGAATATGATTTTTGCATTACGCAGAATATTTTTTTTAATCAAGGAGCTGAGTTTCGCGCAACTTGATGCCCAATTAACATTTTTATTATTTATTTTTTAAATTGTACTCTCTTTAAATTGTACTTAAAGTCAAGTACCCACCTCCCCTCCATTTGTGTTAGAAACTTTAAAATTCAAAGTTTACAACTACATTTAACAAAGGTTTCAAGGTTTTTAAGCATTTGTAAATGGAATTTTTTAAAAGTAACTTTTGTCTAAGATTGGTGAGCGTCCAACAAAGAGGGTCTGTGAACGTATCCGCTTTTGTGTGGTCTTGTTGATTGAAGACATGTTTAGCTATTAAAATCCCTCGAGGATTGCAAATGCTTATAAATGAGGACCAACAAATTACCCTCTTAAGTGAATTAGGACGCTGAGAAGCAATCTCAGCCTAGCCGGAAACTAGGGGCCTGTCGATTAGGGGGTAAGAATCTGAGTGGTGTAAGTTTTATAAGTTTTATTGGGGAGGGGGAGGGCGATCAAACTGACAAGTAGCTTGCCTTGAGCCTGAATTGATTTGGGAAAGAGAGCTGGAAGTGCTAATGAGAGTCTTGTTTTCAAGTTTGTTTTGCAGCTAATGAGAATTTGAATTGTTTTTTTTTTTTTGTACTTCTTCAAATTTTTACTCATTTAATAGAAAAAAGGAAAAAAAAAAAAAAACTTTTTTTTTGCCATTTGAAATTTAAAAAAAAAAAAAGAACTTTTTTGTTTGACATTATAAAACATTTTGGGTTTCGAGGGGGGGGGGGGCTCGGCCCGTCGCCCGACTCTCTGGATACTGCCTTGTGCTATAGTAAACTAATGTATTTGTATATCATTCTCTATGGCCAAATTAAGGTAAGCCAATTAGTTTACCCAGGTTAACTAATCACAAACCAAAAGTGTTCTGATGGAGCTGCTAAGTAACTAGTATACCAGCCACTAAAGTAGCTTCACAGATTGATCTTCCAGTCATGCCCAGAATAATCATATTTCAAGGCCATTTAACAAGACTATATAGCATTTTTGGATAATCATTTAAGTCAGCAGTTTAAATTAAAGTGTTAATGGCATATTTGCTTATTGTTCTACTCAGGTAACTAACTACACATTACCTAAAAGCATTTGATAGAACATCCAGATCCTAACCACCAACTGTTAAGTGATTAACTTGGGTGCACCAGTTGGCTTTTTTGGACAGGACCTACATCCTTAAACATGCATCCTGCTGGATTTTGTTGAGTGGAATCTTTACAATCTGTGTAAACTAATTTTTCCCTATGTATATCCTAAAGTTTTTCACTATTTTGATTAGAAGCTCTTCTCACTTTTGGACATGAAAGGTGACTGAGCTAATCTAAATATTCATACTCGATAAATTTATTTGAAAAAAAAAATCACTATTTTCAAATATTTCTTTAATTTTTATTAATTATTTATTTTCAATTTTTTTTCTGTGATGCCATACTTTTTGAAAGTGAACATATTCATTATTGATTTCATGAAATATCTTTTATTAAGTTTTTCAGTTATAAATGTTTTTATGCCTTTTTTACCATTAAGTTAACGTTCTTTATGTTTTAAAGGATTAAAATGATGAACATATTTGAACCTTGTACTTTACAAATTGGTGATAGAAACTTTTTGGTGATGAAAGATTCTTATGAAGTAATTTCACTTCATGAATGGAAAAACCGCATGTCTAGTCAATTAAACATGGATTCCCAATTTTCACCCTGCATAACCAAACGAAGATCAGCTAGGAAACTCCGCAGCAATAAGAAAAATGACTTTGAAATTACTGATAATAAAGAGAATAACATAGCTTTAAACTGTCACTTGAATGACAATGATGTTTCAAATGATGACAATTCTGATTTTGAAGATATGGATGATGAAGATAGTGCAAAATCATCAGATACGGCTTCTGTTACTAGTCATTCTACTGCATCTTCAGTTGAAACTCCTCTAGGTAATATCTTTTTATGCCTGTAATTTGGTCGTGTAGCATTTATTTATTTTTTTTGTTCTATCATAGCACTGTATCATATCGCTAAGAACTCATTAGTTTTATATTTTTTTTCCCATGTGAATTTTATATCCTCTTAAGAGCTAGAGTCAACTAGAGCGTCTGGACTGAAATGATTGTTGGATTGTTTACCTAACTAGCCTCAACTTTACTTGTAGCCTTTGAATAAAAAAAGTTGGAGACTCCTGCTGTAGAAGGTTGCAATTTTGTATGTAGGATCTATATGGGGGGGGGGGGGAGTTAGCTGTGCACCTCCCCTTTTGGCTACACTGAAATGTTCTATAAGGCATGTTTTGTGCACTTTTTGGGAGAAAATTATTTATTTTAATGTAAATTTAATGATGTCATAAATTGGTGAGCATTTATAGACCCCAAGGTTTTGTTTTCAACTTAGTGCTTTATCGCAGGGTTGGTGACGAACAAAATTTTGAACTTTTTTCCGTTTGGAAATATTGTGATGTTTAGTTAGATTGTCATGCAATTAGCATTAAAATGGTCAATATTTTTAAAATTAACCTCTACATAAGTCTTTTCTGCATCAGTTTGAAAAAGAAAAATACTGTTTGAAATGGCTCTTTGTGTGTGTGTGCCCACTCTAAGGCAGGGTTCGTACGCTCCTTACAAACTCTTTATAAACTCCTGCTTTTCAACAAGAAAAAATAAGGACCCTTAAAACTCCTGAACTCTGCTATAATCTCCTTACAAACTCCTTATTTTTAATTCTGTGAATACAAGCCCTTGAGTATTTTCTTCTACTAATCCCAAGATTGTGTTTGAATATTATACCAGAATTCTGGTATTTTTTCACATGTTAATACCGGAAATCTAGTATTTTTTGCTACGCTTCTATCTTCCTGCATCCAAAATTTTTTTCCTTACTCCAAATTTTCGACGATTAAGTCTATAATTATTAATGATATTGATCAAGTAGACCTATTAAAAAGATATTCGAATTTTTTTTTTTGCTTTAGTACATTGTTTTATTTGCCGTTTTTATACTTATAACGCCTTCATTTTAAATAATGCAATCTGCAGGGTGTCCGCGCATATGGAAAGTCAGGGAAAGTCATGGATTTCAAATATGATCGAAATTGGTCATGGAAAGTCATGGATTTCAGCGAAAATGTCCAAAAGTCATGGAAACTGACTGTTTATCATGGATTTTAGCGCTCCAGACCGATTGAAATTTTTCCAGCGATCTCGGAAGAACGAAAACGTCATTCTACTTCGTTATTGGGTGCAATCTGATTTGTCAATTACAATTTCCAACAAGTTGCATTGTGTTGACCAATCAAATGAATTCTCAACGTTAAAACCGTGAGCGTCGAATTTTGTGTAACTGCGCATGTGCGGCGGACTCCGTCATCTGACTCGTGCGAGACGAGCGCCTCTATCCCGGGATAGGAATTTTATTTAAGTCGCATCGGGTTGGATGGCACGAGCACGTGACCTCATGATGCATTCTGTTTGTTTTGTTGACCGCGCGAAGAACGTTGAGGATTATGCGGTTTGACGTGATAGTAATTTCATGCAGATTTATGGATTGTGTAACTTTTGATTATGTGTGTAATTGAATTAAAAATTCGAGTTTAATATGTAAGCATTTGAACAAAATTTAAAGTATTTATACTTTAATACAGTGGACTTTCTAAAATCTATTCAGCTTGGAATCAAACGAATTGCTGACTTCAGGAACTTCAGGTCACTGATTTGTTTACATTGTTCTTATGTTAAATTGCAAAAGAACGAAATCATTTTTAAAAATACTCTTTTCAAAGATATGTAGCAGTCAATATTAATTTTAGTGTGCAAGATTTCTTGTAACATTTTAATTTATGCTTTTCTATTTATATTTAAGTAAGTCTTGTTTACTGGAGTTTTCCAATACTGTTTTTCTTGTTTTTATTTTTTATTGTACTGTTATATTACTACGTAGTTCCAGACAAAGGTTTGCATAAAATCTAAATATTGAAATAAAACTTTGTCAAAATTAATAAAAGGCACATTAGAGTCCGGGTTATCTACTATAAACAGAGAACAGTGGAAAATATAGAGGGTTATATTAATGAAGTATTGAAAAACACTGAAATAAAACTTGTGACTAGGGCTCATAATTTCGGGGGTCATTCCCCCTCACCGTCTTTTAGAGGTTAATGTATTTTCATGAAAGTGGATGTGGTTTTCCGGTTGCTGTGTTTCATGGTAAGAATCGTGTTTTTGTCACAGTGCCTAATTATCATACCCCTTATCATATTCATATTTCTTTATTTTAACAGCTGTATATAAATAGTGTATTAAATAAACACATGTAATATTTTGTTAACAAATTTCTTTAACAACAATGGTTCTGGTTATGAGAGTTTCAAAGTATGTGTTCCCTTTTTTATTGTTTAAAGCATGTGATGCTTATTCATTTTTATATTTCATACTGCAGTTTTGCGGGATACTAAGTTATTTTGGCTTTTAAATGTTGCTACATCCTTGTAGGTACTCATTTTTTTAATCAAAAAATTGTTGCACGTGATCTTTCAAATATATTTTGTTAAATTATTTTTTTAATTCGCATTGCAGAGAACAAGAATATTTTTTTAAAAGCAAAGGTACACTGTCTTACACTCTATATTGATATTTATGCTCTATTTTGATGTCAGTGTCAAATGAAATAGTTAAAATAGTAAGTCATGGAAAATAGTTTGCAAAAGTCATGGAAAGTCAGGGAAAGTCATGGAATTGAAAAGTCCAGGTTGAGCAGATACTAAGGCTCGACCGATGGCATTTTTTGGCCGATGGGCCGATGGTTCAAAGTTGGCCGATGGCCGATTTTTTTCCTCTTCCATTGGCCGATGGCCGATGGCAAAAAAAAAAAAAAAAAACAAACGATTAGAAAAATAAATGTTTACAAGAGATTTCATGGATCATATATTCATTTCATTCTACTTCTTCAGTCATTCAGATTTTGGCCGAAATTTCTATTTTACTACAGCTCGACAAAAACTATGAGAGAAAGAGAGAGACGTAGTAAGTTGAGAATTCATTCGTACCATTTGTACTGGGTGTAGCAGGGTTGCCAATCCCCCCAAGCTCAATGGCGCAAATCCCCCCCCCTACTTTTTCATGACCCTCTAGTGCTTTTTATTTTTACCCCTCTTTTTTATTTTATTTGTTTTTTATTATTATTATTTTTTTAACATTATAACTATTATTTTTTTTATATATT
Source organism: Uloborus plumipes (assembly GCA_038373865.1). NCBI lineage: Eukaryota > Metazoa > Arthropoda > Arachnida > Araneae > Uloboridae > Uloborus > Uloborus plumipes. The sequence continues at coordinate 74,528 of JAXGGA010001309.1, forward strand.
AATTTTTTGAAAGTTCGAATTATGCACTGAATAGAATTGCTTTTTTCCCTTCCAGACATCCCAAACACACACACACACACAAAAAATAAATAAAGAAATAATAAAGAAATTTAAGAACTAATTTAAATTAAAAAAAAGAAATTTATTAATAATTTTTGTTTGAAAAAAAACGTAAATAATTTGCATTAAAAATAAATTAGTTTAAAAAATCCCCCCCCTTCAAAAAAAATTGATGGCGCAACTTGCATTATAATCCCCCCCCCCCCTCCGTGGGTACCTCTGGGGTGTAGTCATACAGATACTTTCTTGCTGCAATCCGATGTTCCAAATGTGCTATTTTCTTTTTCTTTTTCTCTTTTTGACTAATCAATTTTAATTTTAATGCAGACTAATTTCACAAATTGGCGGCAACTGAGTGATATAATCGCAAAGTGTTTTATAAATAAGAAAGAAAGATACAACAAAGATGGAGAAAAAAAATAAGATGCAGAATTCGGTATCGGCTGGGCGGTGATTGACAAAATTCCTCTTAAAATTGTCGATACATTGTAAAAAAAATCCGGAAACGTTTCTGAGTGTATCGGGCAGCTGCGGTTCATGTTATTTTCAGAAACGTTTCTGAGTATGTCGGAAACCTCTTTCTGTTATTTTCAGGAACGTTTCTGAGTATGTCGGAATCCTCTTTCTGTTATTTTCAGAAACGTTTCTGAGAATATCGGAAACCTCTTTCCGTTGTTTTCAGAAACATTTCTGAACATGTCGAAGCCAATTTCTGTCATTTTCAGAAACGTTTTTGAGCATTTCATGCAGCTGCGGTTCACGAAATATTCAGAAAGGTTACTGAGTATTTCAGAAAGCTTTCTCAGTATTTCAGAAATCTCTCTGAAATTTTCAGAAATGTTTCCGAATGTTTCGGAATCCTTTTGGCTGTTACTTTTTTTTTTACACGCATCTGAATTATAATGATTCGTTTTTTTTCTTACCTCTTATATTAGTAATATTTAATTTTAAAATGTGAACAAAAAATAATTTAATAAAATATTTTTGTAATTATGTAAAAATTAAAATTTTTTATTATTTATGAATTTTATTACGTTTTTTAATCCACCAGTTGTTTTATAATTTGTAAAAGTTGACGTTCATGAAAATAGAGTTCTAACATAAGAAACTGGAGGATTAATAAAATAATAATAATAACTTTGTATTTTCACACCATTATTAAAGTATTTCATAGATTCTTTTTTCATTTTGGAATGAAGTATTGCTCATTCCAGAGGTTGAAAAATTAATTAAACTTGTTGAAATATGTGACGTAAGATTTGTATTAAAAAAATCATTGATTTAAATCATGATTTTTAATTCAAAAGAATGAATTTGATAGGCATGAAGTTCAGAGTATTTTTATTAGAGAAAAACCAATTAACAAGCAAATATTAATTATAAACGATTTTTTAATTAAAAAAAGAACGATTCATATTGTTTTCAAAAAAGAAAAGTTTAAACCAAAGAAATTTTTAAAAAAAAATCATGATATCAATAAAATTAAAAAAGAAAATGCCAAAAAAATTATGAAACAAACTGCTTCTGTTAAAAGTTAGTTGCAATTTAGATGTTAGGAGTTAAGCTATTAAGATACTCATTTAAAAATACACTTGTCATACGCTCCTCTCAACGTTTAAAAAAAAATGTATAATTTGCTTCAAAAATAAAAAGTATTGTGGTTTCTTAGGGTATCTCTTTAACAATTCTATGATTGAAGGAGTAAAATGTTTAAATTAACATGAAGCATTCTTTGTATGAAAAAGATAATTGAAACTAGGAAAAATACTTACATAGTAAGTAATTATTTCCTACTCATTTATGACACTCTTATATTTTTAATTACATGTATTTAAAACATTGGATTTAGATATTGAACTTGAACGGTGTAATTTGTTAGTATCAAATATACTTTAATAAAAGAAAAATTTTAAATAAAAATAGCTATTTTTTAAAAAAATTAAAAAAATCCGATTTAAGTCAAATAAATCCGATTTTTTTGATTAAAAAAATCGTGATTTTTATCAACCCTGTTCCGTAATACTAAGAAACGTTTTTTGAAATTGCAGAAAGCAGATTCCGAAGTACACAGAAACGCTTTTGGAAAGTACAGAAAGTTTTTTCCAAAATACTCAGAAGCTTTTCAAAAGTTCCAGAAAATATTCCAAAATTCTCAGAAATGTTTTTGAAAATATCATGAACTGCAGCTGCGCCATAAATTTAGAAACGTGCTTTGATATTTTTGACTGTGTACGAGCTTCCTTTTAACATTTTAAAACGTACGAAGGTAGTACAATAAGTGTTTGGGCCACAAGAGATGTCTAAAATATTTCAGTGAAATATATAATATTGACGTTCACACAAAAAGTATATAATAACCAAGAAATGTATCTATATTAATATTCAAGAATAGTGACATGTTGAAACAGAAACAGGTGCTGCTTTAGTCTGGAATGATATTTTCATATCCTCTATTCATCAAACAATATAAACTAGCCCGCTATTTCAAAGTTTTTGGGCTAGGGGGGGGGAGGCAAAAGGTATGTGCTCGATATATTGAAAAGAAAAAATCATCAAAATACAAGCAGAAATGCATAACAAAAAGCAGGGACGTCATTTCAAGTTTTTCCAGGGGGGGGGGGGCAAAATGTCCAAGCACAATGCAATTTCCCCAGAAAACACCAAAAACCACGCCCACTTATATGTGAATACATTGATTTTTCAAAGCCAGGGGGTGGGGGCATATGACCCTTCCTGCCCCCCCAACCCCAAATGACGGGCCTGACAAAAAAAGGAAATTTAAAATCCCTGGGGGTCCATTACCCGTCACCCCTTCCCCCCACGTCCCAAATGAGGGACCTAAAGCTACATGCAATAAATTTCAAAAATTAAAAAATATACTTACTCTATATTTTCGAATGAAACAATCCATAACACAGCGATGAATGTATGTCTTTATAAACTGCACACAATCCTTATTCGAGTAGCAAATTTCTTAATGTGCCACTCGTGTTCAGAGCATTTTCAAGTGAACAGAAAATGGCACACTCGATTAAAAACTATTCATGATACAGTTATTCTTCTTCGCAGCAAAAAATTACTCATATTTTCCCCCAATTCCTTTTAATGCAGCATTTAAAATAAGTAAATCAATTTGAAACACACAAAGTAATATTTTAGAAAATCAAAACGAAAAAACTCTGATTTCTTTCGCAGCTAAGAAAGAAATTTAACCAACTAAAACTAAGCAGATCTTCCTTTCAGTGTAAGAAATTTAAAAAAAAAAATACACCAGCAGTGCAAAAAAAAAAGAGGAACTGAAGTCGCCACATATGTTATTAGAGTTTTCAGGGTGCGTTCAAAGTGTAACATCTATGCGTTTAGTTTGGTTTCGTTTCCCCATTCGAACGAAGTCTGGCCTGGCGGCTGCTACGCGCAATAAGGGAATTCCCCCAAAGGCGCTGCAAGAAAAGGAACAGTGTATTCTGTTTATGATTAGTGGCGTCAATAATATAATGAAATAGATTTTGATTAATAGGTTCTCCTTATGCTCAAAATACATAAAAAATGAAAGATTGCAGTTCCTCACAATTCTAAAGTAAAAAAAAAAAGAAAATAGTATTCCCTCTTTAGAAAACTTGAAAAAAAAAACATCGGCCAAGCATCGGCATTTAGATATTTTTGAGGCCGATGGGCCGATGTTTTTTTCATGTTAGCATCGGCGGCCGATGAAAAAAAATTCAGCCATCGGCGCCGATGCATCGGCCTGGCCGATGCATCGGTCGAGCCTTAGCAGATACCCCGTAATCTGTTTGCATCCGGTTTGGGAATATAATTTTTCTGATTTTTGGTGTGTACTTGACTTTATTAAGGGGCAAATAAGTAAAATGTCTTTATTTCTATTAAAATCGAAAATTAAAATTTTTCAAGCAAAATTCTCTTTTTTATGACAGACAAAAAATTTTATTTTAAGTCACTGATTTAATTAAAATTTCGCTACAATTACTTTATTGCTATCACTATTATCTTAACCGAAGAGCTTTAAAATGTTAATTTAAAACATTTTTACTTGAATAAATCCTTTTATATGTCGCTTTTTTAACCTTTTAATTCGTTCATTATGGAAATCGAGATCTTTTTGCATTCGCCATTGGAATAAGATTTTTCGCATTTATGACGTTTACTATACTTTGTCAAGAGACAAACGACTAAAATTTATTTTGATTTTTCCTTCAAATCCTTAATTTGGAAAGTTTTAAACAAAATTTTGTGCACTCTAATAGTGTCAATCGTCAAAGCTTAAGAAAGGTGGAAGTTGTTTTAACCTCTACTATTTTCAGTTACCTCATTACAATTTTTAGTTTAATAATAATTTTTTTTTCACTGATTCTAGTTAGTTATGGAATTACTAAGGAGAATCTTGTTTTTGACAACACACTAATTTTCTTATTTTTTTACATTATTATTTTTTTATAACTTTTCTTTTAAATACATCCTCAAAATAAAATATTTTTCAATGGTTAATCCCCCCCTCCATACTTGAATTTGATTCGGAGCCTGCTAACATTCAAGTAGCAATAACTGCATGTTTGACTTTTAATTTAGTATGTTACTCAATATATTGTATGACGGCAAAAATAAACAACACAAGAGTTGTAAAAAAATGTTTTGAGATTTGTTGCTAAAAAATAAGTATTTCGACTGGGAAAGTCCTTAAAAATTGAAATGAACTCCTGCAAAACTCCTTAAAAACTCCTTACTTTTAATTTTCAAATTTGAGTATGAACCCTGTAAGGCATTAGTTTAGGGTAGTGTCTGAAAAGTTACGTATTTTGGGGCTCGGCCAATGGCAAATTTTTGTCCGATGGGCCATTGTTTTGTTGGTTATTATCGGCCACTGATGTCAAATGGGACAACTTAATAAATGGGTGCTGAAATGTCCATTTTAAACATTTTTAGGAATAAAAAAAGTTTTTAGTATATTGTAGAAACCTATGAAAGCTATAGTTTAAATAAAAATAATTGTTTACATAAATATAGTAGTAAGATAGGGGTAGTCGACATATTTACAACTATAATTTTCTAATGTAAATATCAAGAAAATCACAGAAAGTGGAGAGAAATGCTTAATGCTTTCTAGAAAGATGCAGTAAAAGAGAAGGAGTTGGGGATTTAAAGGATTATTGAAAAGGCTCCCTAGAATTTAAAAGTGCAAAGGTAAAATGAGATGAGTTAAAGCTAGGTATAGTAAATAATGCACAATAGTAAATTTAGTAATGCATTATGGCAATGGTGCATATTTAATTATAATTATGCATGAAATTAATAGGTAAAATCTGAAGTAGCAAAATCCCCAAAATGTAATCCTCCCTAATATAAGGCACCTTTCAATAACGGACAAAACTTCTAGTTCTGTGACTGTCCGTTATTCGGAAGTTTAACTATTAATCTTAAATCGATTGAAAGTGTCTGCTGTGTTTTGAAAATTTTGGTACCTACCCTAAATTCAGAAAATTTCAGACCCAGAGCTGTGTTGGTCCCGTTGCTGCCCGATTTCAGACCACATGGTGTTCGTACTTTTACCTATTAAGTGAAAAATAGGGAAGATAGAATTCCTCTTTTAGAAAACTTGAGGAAAACCATCGGCATTTAGACGTTTCGAGAGGCTATTTGCCAATTTTTTCTTCAAGTTAGCATTGGGTGCCGATGTTGATGAATAAATCTTTCAATAATCGGCACCAATGCAACTTTCGGGCCTTAGTGTGTTTTAGATGTGTTACTTTTGAATACGAGATTTCATCATTGTAATATCTTAATTTTATTGTGTGTTTTTTAAAAGGTGTGCTGAAGAAGAAGAAAAAAGGTCCTTTGTATGCTACAAAAATTTTAAAGAAGAAAAAAAGTGTGCGAAGACGAGCCATGCGTCACACTATGAAAGAAACAGTATCTTTGGAACCCAATCAAAAAGTAGTCACAGAAACCCTAATTACAGAAACCAAAGCTCATGTTGTTTGGCAAGTAAGATAATTTTCAAACTCAAAGTTAAGCTATGTATGATTTGTATATACAGTAAAACCGACCAAATATGTCCTTTTTTGCATATAGCCAGCCTATCATGTGTGTCGATCATGTAATTATAATCTAAACCATTTTCCAACTGCAATATCCACCCAGAACCTCAATATCAGTAAATTGTTTTGAGCAGTGTAGTTCTTTATTTTTTTCCAACTAAAATGATGTTCAAACATTAAAAAAATGTTCCATTTTATTCAATATTTCTTACACATAATGAATTGTTTTACCATTATTATCGCAATTTGGTTTCTGTTGAATTTGTTAGTTCAAAAGTTGTTACAATAAATAAAATTAATTGTTATATTGCTCTAAGTAGTTTAGATTTCAGTTTATTTAAATCAAAGTATTATAAGTTATAGCTATTTGCTTGGCTTTGTATCAAAGAAACTTAAAAAATGTTTTTGTTTTTTGCAATAAAGGATGGCTCTGTTGAAGAAAATATCCTGTCAACAACTCTCTATCCGGTACATCATTTAGATGGGCATGAGTTTTTTCCAGGAGACTATGTTGTTGATAACAAAGGTAATCTCACATGCATACTTAATGCCTTAGATTTATTTAATTTGACTTAAATTTCTACCTTGAGTTTAAAACTCCAAAAACATGCACAAAATTCAACGCATTATTTTATTGCAATGAACATGATCCTGTATTTTTCTATCTTTTGTAATTAAAAAAATAAAACTTACCTTGCTAATATTTGACCTGTGCTTCTATTCATATATTGATTCATCTGTAAATATTTTCATAAAGGAGAAAAAGTAATGTAATATTTCATGACTTTCTTTTGTACCTATTGAAAAATATATATAGCTTTGCTTAGTAAATATTTTTTTTTCTTTGAAATTAACAAATCAAGCTATTACACAACTTTAATTTTTTTTGTTCACTGCTTATAGCATAATAGCAAGAAGGTTTGGGGAAATATGTCACCAACTGTTTATATAGCCAGCAAAGTATTTAAATAGTTAATAATAAGATATTTCATGATTTTCTTTTGTACCTATTCAAAAATGTATATAGCTTTACTTAGTAAATATTTTTTTTTCACTGCTTATAACATAATGGCAAGAAGGTTTGGGGAAATCTGTCACCAACTGTTTATAGGTCAGTCTATGCTTGTTTAAGTTCAGCCTTGAAATTGGTTAGCTTTATTAACAAGACTTTATTACTTCCTTTTACGTAGTAAAGGAAGTATTGTGATCACAAAAAAAATTTCACTCTAATTTCGGTCTAAATTTTGACTTTGCTCCAGGGTTGCCACAGGATACTTAAATGCTACTTTTTGCTACTTTTTTGGATACAAGGCGACTTTAGCTACTTTTTTATGCAAAAACAGGCCAAAAAGCTACTTTTTTGCACTGAATCTGCTTTTTTGGAGACTTTTTTTCCCCCGACGTTAGTTTTCTTTTGACCTGGAGATTTTCTTTCACCCATGGTTTTAAATCATTTCCATTTCAAGAATAAAACCTTCCCTAAATAGACGTTATGGACTGCACCAATCCACTGCATCCAATCAACAAGTTGGACTAGGCTTAAGTGATACGAAAACGAAAGTCGATCTTGTATGGAAATGATTTGCATACTTCGTACGTTACCGATATCTGAGCTTTTCCAGAAGCTGAAACCTTATACAGTTCAGATCTTTGCGGCAACCTCGACTGGGCACAGGGCAGCTACAGTGTGATGCAATAGTTTAGACAAAATGCAAATATATGAATAAAAAGAAAACTATTCAGCGAAATGCTTTCAAATTTACTACCGCAGGTAGACAATATTGTCCCAAATACGCTTCTGGAGTTTTTAAAAATATAACCGAATCGGAAATTACAAAAGACATTTTTTTTCGCTTTTTTTGCTGTTGCAAAAGTTTAGACAAAAGTCGGATTTTATGCAAATATCTTTTGATAGGTAATTGTTGAAGGTTAGGTGAGGCTTTTTGCTTCGAATATAAGGTGCAGGGATTGTTGAATGAATAATCAAACTCCCAAACTCTCTGTAGTTCTCGTGTAAAGAAGAGAACGTTTGGAAGCCGAAATTTGGAAATGAAATCACTTTGCTAATTTTTCGTCTTTGAAATCGGCCCTAGTATGGTAGTACATTGTTTTTTAATTCGTGGAGAGCAAATTCAGACATGCGTATAGATCAAAAAGGCCAAGAAAAGTTATATTTCTTAAGGATGAAGGAATTGTAAAAACGGCTCGAACTGACGATTTGCCCCTTTATCCTACAAAACTTCTACTTCGGTCAAAAACAGCATGTGACAGCTAAGTAGATGAACAACTGAATCGGGATGCATAAAAAAATAATTATGCTTGAGCCTTTTTGAAAAGTGTCCCAAATAAGCCAGATTTTAATGGTAAAAGCGGCACATCTCCATATGCTCATCGGATCTTTAGTCAAGCTAATCCATAATTATAATCCATCTAAGCCACCCAAATTTTAATAATTTTCATCGGAGAAAGTAAGATTTATTTTTAGTCATGATTAGTCACATTTAGTCTCATGGTAATAGTGAAGTAGAGGTGTTCAATATACAGGAGAGTTCTTTTGGAAGATAAATATTTGATGTCGGAACATGTATTGAATGACAGGCTTATTATAAGATGCTCTGAAACGATATTCTATAGTTGCACAATTCCAAATTGATAAAGAACTTTTAAATTTAGCTTTTGGTGCACGCAAATCATACCAGTTCTACCTTGAAGACTAGAAGAAAAAGAAAGAAGAGCAATTGAGATTAGAAAAAGAAAATGAAGAAAAGTTGAAACAAAGAAAAATAGAAAAAGAAAAGCTGTCAAGTTTGAAGGAATCTGTTAAAAAGTTAGAAGAAAAAGTCAAACTAGTAAATAGAGAGAGAAAGGACACTCAAAAATCAGCTGATGTATTTTTAAACAGGCAAACCAGAGGCTAAAATCAGCTATTGAAGCAAAAGACACTGAAAGTATTAGAATAGCTCAGCGTATGTTAGAAGGCAGTATAAAGTTGAGGAATAGGGAAAGAGAGCATGAAGATAAAGAAAATAAATTAAATTGCTTAGTGAACAAAAGGAAAATACTTTGATAGAATCATTTTTCTGTAAAAAACTAAAAGCATGGATTTTCGGAATAAATTTTCTGTATTTATAAGAGTGTATTATTATTTTTTCTTTTGAATGGTAGCTGTCTTGTAAAGGAAATAACCTCAATTTTACTCTTTTTTTTTTTCCTCATTTGTATCTTTAATTTAATGCATCAGTTCAAAATATGTTTATTTTTTGAACTTGTTTTAAAGCATTACTCATATTCAGTTTAGCTAGTCACATGTTTCTATTTATCTTTGCAACTTTTTTTTTCCATGGCTACTTTTTTGCAACTTTTTTTTCTTTTCAAGGCAACTTTTTTAGTATTTTTAGGCGACTTTTGCTACTTTTTTGTGACATTTTCCCTGTGGCAACCCTGCTTTGCTCACCCCTGAATGAATGTCGCGTAGTTTTTCGACTTGTCAGCACGTGCATATGTACCTAACAACATACAAACAGCCGAAAAATCAATTTCGACCACCCCCGAGTAAATTACGACGAGTTTTCTCGTGACGTCTGTATGTGCGTATGTGGCTCGCATAACTCAATAACTATATGCCGTAGAAACTTCTAGCTTGGTATGTAGGCTCTGAGAGGGGTCTAGTTGTGCACCTCCCCTTGTGATTGCATTCGAATGTTCCCAAAGGGGTCTTTTACCCCTTTTTGGGGGTAAATCAATGTTAATTTCAATACAGACTCAAGTGATATGAATTGGCGCCACCACTTGGCGACATGTCGCCAAGCTTTTGGTCGCCAAGTGTTTGACGGCAACTTGGCGACATTTCGCCAAGTTGGCGACAATTTGGTGAAAAAATTATTTTTTGAATTTGGGTTCAACTTGGCGCTATTGGCGATATTTTGCGAAAAATTCACTGAATGATATTAAAATCAGCAATATTTAGAAAAATAACCATTGTAAAATATTTTTTGCATTGTTTCGTGGTAGATTAGGGGAGTAAATATTTGAATTGTTACCTTGCTCACTCCAAGCACTTTTTTTAACACTTAAGGCAACTACTAAGAAATTTACACGTAAAAGGAAGTAGTGTGGGGTCCATACCAGATTTTAATTACTATTATTTCTCAATGTTTTTGGTAAGGGATAAAAGTGGAATTGGCAGGCAGTATGACAGAAAAAATAACATACTGAAAAATAGTCTTTTAACGTAGAAAAGACGAAAAGAACATTGAATAAGTATAATAACCATAGGTTACTGCCCCATTTGACAGGTAAGCAAGTTATGTTTATCCATAGGTTCAGGCTGTTGTGGTCTGATCGGTTAGGTGTAGAACTCTTAACTTGAGGGTCCCAGGTTCGATCTTAGCTGATCATCCACCGTGTTCCTAATGGTGGCTGCTGCATATTATTAAATACGTGTTGTGTCGCTAAGTCCTCCAAGTTCCCATTCCAAATCCTTATGTTTGGGGGGACTGGACGACGGTGTCTCAGTTTCTCATCCAGAGGAAAAAACAGCTCCCTTCAGGGCCCTATTTAACCAGTTAAACCATGTGTAGTGGTAGGTATGGGGCACCCTAGAGTGAATAAATGAATGAATTCATGGGTTTATTTCTGTTATCACGCAGGGGGTAGGTAGCCTCAGGGAGAATTCCAAGTCAATGCAGATGATCTTTACATGTATATAAATTACTATATTAGCTTTGTTGCACCCCTGTATCGACTACTATAGTTTGATTGATACCTTGAAGAAATGATCAATACAAAAATCAAAACTATCATTGAATTTTCATTAAAAAATAAGGAAAAGAAACCTGTAAAAGGCCCGTTTGAAATACACCAAAAAAGAGAGATGCACACAACTACATGTTTTTAAGGTCCGTCATGTGAAATTTAAATCAGCAATTAACCATTTTTATCTCATGTAAGACATGTTTTCATGCAAAAATAAAAAGGAACTCTTCAAAATCAATGCAGGGTCAAGGCATATTTGCAGATTTTAGAAAACTCTTCTAACACTTAAAAAAATATTTTTGAACAATGTCTTTTTTTGTTTTAGTTATAAAATTAGTATAATTTCGATTTTAAATAATGCTAACTTAAAATTTTTATGTGTTACAGTTGATACTTGACTGTTTGAAAATTCTGTTTGTAACTAGTTAGCTAAATGTATTCTTAATTTGAGCATTATATTATGGAGTGAAAAGTCTTTTTGTGTAAATTTCTTGCATTACTTTTATGATTTTTATTAAAACTATTTCATGTTTGATATCTAGATACCAGACCTTATGAATATGGTGTAGTTAAGCAAGTAGATCATAGTGGAAGGACAGCAATAGTTTCATGGCTAAAGACATATCATGCAGGAGGAAATCCTCAGTAATTTTCATGCTTTTCATTCAGCTTGGCCATTTTAATTTAAGATTTATGATAATTTTGTAATGAAGTATGAAATTACTCGCAAAGCTAAATTGTAGTAATTTCTGGTTTATTTAGAATTCTTTCATAGATAATCTTATATCTTATATGGAATCAATCTTAGGCATTGTTTATTATTGTTTACATTTATGTTTCAAAATAATTATATTTTAGCTAAATTATTAGAATTTATTTCGCAAAAAATATAATTTTTGTGAGATAGAATTTTTCAAGTTTTGTGATTTGTAGAAAATCTACAAAATAATTTATAGATACTTTGCTGAAGTATATGTATAGAATTTGATTTAAACTTTGCCCTGTTTTGCTGTAAATAATATGCAAAATAAATCTTAATAAGTGAAGATTTAGGAAATTAGTTCATTATCATTCTGACCACTGGTGTTCTTTAAGAGATTTAATATTTTATACTTATTATGTTGTATTATTTTTTTGTTTTCAGGACTTTGTTTCCCTGAAATATGTGTTGTCAATTAGTTTTTATACTTTTTTGATAGAAACATAATTATTTGTATTTTTTTTTAATTTAACGGGTACAAATTCTAAATATTTGACAGAAAAAAAAGCTGAATACACATTTAATTGTCTGTTGGGGGCCTTTTTTGCCCCTCCAACAAGCCCCTTATGAAATCCATTGTAGTAAAAAATTTCAAATTCGAATACTGGTTCTTGGCATAATTCTTATGATTCTTTAAATTAAAAATATTCTTCAATGCCCAATTTCCCTTATATTTTTTTCTGTAATCTTAACTTGAATCATTTTTTTTCATATTTTCTTTTCTTAGTTTTGTAGTTATCACGTATTACATTTTTTATAAATAAGTTGATGCGTAACATCTGAAAGTTCTTTCCTTTTCACAAAAATCACCAAAAATTTTTTTTAATGTGAATGATTTTAATTCGTTCTACTACTTATTGAATTATATCATTTTTACTTTGGATTGATTAATTGTTAATTTTGCTTTTAGCCCAGAACTATTATCTGAGCAGGAGGTTAGTGTTTACGATATCAAAGATCATCCTGACTTCAAATATAGGCCTGGATCTTGTGTTATAAGGGTTGTCAATACTGAAGTAAGAAAGTCTTAAATTACTTCTAATTTTTGTTTCACAAATACAGTCAATTCCTGTTTTAAAGAATTTCATCACAGCTAAAACCATGTTTTAGAGAAGAATTTGGTAATTTCTATCTCAAATTATGGAGGAACAATGTTGATATTTGTAATATTGGTATGAAGACATTTTTGCTGGGGCCTCGGACTTTGATAAAACAGGATTTGACTAGTGACTTCATGATATCTGCTATTGGTGGGTACATTTTTTGTGCAATATATTGACATTGTACTAAAATTATCATTTAGAAATATTAGATTTAACGTTACATGTATGGCATTTTATCTCTGTGTGCGTGTTTTGTCATTTAAAATTCAAACAGTATAGCTTTATGTTTCCTGTCAATGTACTTCACCCTGTAAAATTTTTTGCTAGCATAATTTTTGCAGGAAATTTGACCCTTGGTCAAAAGTTACTCCATGTGACCTTTATTGTAAATGATTGTGATTCTTGTAAATTTCTTCTAGCTTACTTCCTTTTATGCTGCATTTTTTGTCTGTATTCTGAATTGAAGTTGCAATTATGTATTTTTTTTAAAAAATGATATGTTTTGAATATTTTTTTTCATTTTATTTTTACGCTAAATGCATTTCATGCATTTATAGTAGCACCTTAAAAAGTAGTTGCCAATTTTCTCCCTTGAAGAGTTTTCATTTTTTTTTTTGAAACAAAAATTAATCCTTCTGAAATTTTTAATGTTGATTTACTAAACTAAAATTTGGAATCTAAAACATTTGCCCCCCCCCCCCTCCCACCACTTAAAAAAAAATATTTTTGATTATCTTCTTTTGCAAATAACTTAATAACAATTTTACTGATAAACAGTTCTGCAGAAAATTTTTTTTGTTGCCCATGTAAAATATGCTCATTTTGTTTTGCAATCAGGATTCAAACCCAGGAGCGACAGCTGGACAAGTTGTTGACGTTCATTCTACTGGAAAAGTAGAAGTTTCTTGGGTTAGTGGAGAGACTTCATTATGTTATCCTCAGGAATTATATAGAGTTGGAGAATATGTAAGTTAAATTTCATTTTTATATCATTACCAGGGCCTGATTACTGAAGAGGCCAACTAGGCCGCGGCCTAGGGCCCCTACAATTTAGGGGCCCCCAAATGGCTAAAATTGTTGCAGTCAATGCCTAAATTTGTTTTATCCCATGCTTAAAATTGAAAAGATTCATTATGGGGGGTTCAAAAAAAGTACTTGGCCTAGGGCCCCGTGATATCTTAATCAGGCCCTGATCATTACACGTCATTAGCTATGTTTGTTAAATCTATTCTCTCACAAAGGAATCATTTTTTAGCCTACTTTCCCGTTAAAAATAAAAGAAAGACGAAAAAGTATGAAAAGTGGCTTAATACATCTAAAAAATATTTCCAAGTCTAAAAAATATCGCCAAGTCCAAAAAAAAAGTCAAAGAGAAATAAAAAGGTAAAATGAATATCGAAAAATTAAAAATTTGAAAGTAGGGTATTGAGATGGGGAATTTGTGTGTCGGTTGGTCGGTCTGTCTGTCCCCCCTAATAACTTTTGAATGAACATTCCGATTTGGACACATTTTTTTTTGTTGGAAAGATCTCGGCGAGTACAGCTCATTCCCATATTTGATTTTTCGATTTGAACAATTTTTGGTTCAACTTTGAACCGTTCAAACAACCTGTCCCGCGATGCTAACTTTTGAGTGAACAGTCCGATTTGAACAAACTTTTTTTTTGTTCGAAAGATCTTATCAAGGATACTTCATTCCCGTATTTACATTTCTAATTTGAACAATTTTTCGTTCAACATTGAACCGCTCAAGCAAGCTGTCACCCCTGATAACTTTTGAGTGAAGAGTTCGATTTAAATAAACTTTTTTTTTTTGTTCGAAGGATCTCAGCAAGGATACTTCTGAAGGTAATGAAGTAATACTTCATTACCGTAATTAAATTTTCAATTTGAACATTTTTTAGTTCAACATTGAACCGTTCAAGCAACCTTTCCCCACCTAATAACTTTTAAGTGAACCATCCGAATGGAATAAACTTTTTTTTGTTTGAAAGATCTCGGAGAGGCTCATTCCAATATTTCGCTTTTTGATTTGAAACATATTTCGTTCAATATTGAACCGTTCAGAAGAAAAATTTAACATTAGCGCCTACGGGGAATTTAAGTTGAATGTTGATCCTGAGCTTTAAGTCAGATTTCCTTCAAACTAACTTTGCAAGAAAATGGTTTTGATAAATAATGTTTGTAAAGTACTTTTCTAAATAATCTACTGTGAGGACTCTGATTCCGACTCCGACTCCGCAAACATGGCGGAAATGCAGGCTCAGAAAAAAAATGACTGACTGTGCAGACGATTTTTTGTTTATTTAATCATTTGTTTTATTTTATTTATTATTGTCATTTTTTTTTCGTTTTTTCGGCAGACAATTTTTTTGTTTTGTAACAAAATTTTTTCATTCACGAGGGCATTTTATTCTTTATATTTAACAACTGGCAACGGATTAAAAGTGAAATTTAAGACATTTTTTAACGGACGAGTTTTTTTTCTTTTTTTTTTCTTTCTTCGATAAAATGTGTTTTGATGTTCTTTTTACTTTTATTTATTTAATTTTTTTTTTGAAAACCAACAGTTACATTCTTTTTTAAAAGGTACGGCAAAACTTTATTTATTCGTTTATTTACTTTTTACGTGTCTATTTCATCTGATGAGAGGGGTATATTTTGCTTTTAGAAATCAGCTTTAAGTGCTAAAAAGGTATGTTTGACATAATTTTCAGTCTCAGATAATCAAGAGAATAATGATCAGATGCTAGTATGTCGATGTGCGGGAAAGTGGGCTCGTTTAGTTCTTGACAGAACTTCTTGTCTTAGTATTCTTTTTATGTTGAAAAAAATTACTTATGTTCAGTTAATGTGTTAAAAGTTTTTATTATCAGCTTTCGTTTACTCTACTTTGTAGAAACAAAGTAAATGTATATTAATTCTTTTGACTGTTTTGATAACGTTATGGGAGCATTAACTACTGCAAACTTTTGTATTCATCATTGTAATTAAATTCAGGTGTTCTTTACTTGGCTGATTGCATCCAAATCTTGTATTATGTTGGAGAACCCACATCTTGGTTTATGTTTTTGATCTTGGTTGAATACTCTTTTTTAGCTATCTGTAATTTTGAAAGTTTGAATTATCCCAGCATCCATTGGTGGCATTTTGAAATAGTGTATTTTTTTGGTAGGAAGATACCCTTTTTGTTAAGTGAATGTCTTTTGGATCTTGTCTAATGTTCTCCATGAAAAAAATAACTTCATAAAGAAAAGAAAATAATTTTTGCAGATTATAGTTGGTTACGAAATTAAGTTTTGATTTGCTAATTTACTTAGTGTAGCATAACTTCTGAAATGAAACACCCTTATATTGTTTTCTAAGTTAATAGCTATCTGTAATTTTGAAAGTTTGAATTATCCCAGCATCCATTGGTGGCATTTTGAAATAGTGTATTTTTTTGGTAGGAAGATACCCTTTTTGTTAAGTGAATGTCTTTTGGATCTTGTCTAATGTTCTCCATGAAAAAAATAACTTCATAAAGAAAAGAAAATAATTTTTGCAGATAATAGTTGGTTACGAAATTAAGTTTTGATTTGCTAATTTACTTAGTGTAGCATAACTTCTGAAATGAAACACCCTTATATTGTTTTCTAAGTCAATAATAATGTATTATCTGTGTACACTAAAATGGCAATTAAAAGGAGAGGATATTCCCAATGCTTTAATTGGTTTTAATTTTGATTTTTGGTTATTGATAGGATTCTGATGATTTATGGGCAGATGATGATTCATTTTCTGATGAAGACAGTTGGGAAACAGAATCTGAGAAATCTCTTGTTGGTAATGATGATGCGTATGTATAAGTTTTTCTGTTATTCAGTTGTACCTCAAAATTTTGTTGCATACATTTATACTAATTAGATATTGATTTTTTTAATAAATTGAATGTATTTGGTGCTTAAATTTTGTATTATGCTACTTTTTGAATGATAATTTTTTTAGCAAGCATTCTGATATGCTCATTTTTTGATTCCCCCAGAAAAAAACACTACATAGTGAATGAAATGGTTGTTAAATTTCCGTTATGTGTGAAGGTATGCCTATTATTTTCAAGATACTGCTTCCTGAAGTTTTTCCCTTCGTCCAAATTGGCTGCATAAGTGTATGTCGTTAGCATGTTACAGAATGCAATGCTCCAGTATGGCATCTAGTTTTGCGTGTGCCATCATTGAGGAGCAGTTATCAATGGAACAAGAATTTTGACCTCCCATTTTCCACTTGCTGGTGTCTGGGCTCTCACAATGCAAAATTGTTCTAGGACTTTAATTTGGCTTAGATTGTCTGAGTCAAATTAGTACTCAGTGAGGTGGTCAATTTAAACTTAAAAAAAAAAAAAAAAAATCGGGAATAACTGTCGTGGAAAAAGTTGTGTATTATTATCAAATCCTAAAAAAATATATATTTAGATCTCGCACGCAAGGCCCTCGAAGTTTCGGCAAATATGCAACAAATAGCATTTTAAGTTTATTTTTTAACAGACTTCAACAAGGAGGAGGTTATACAATTTGACAGAGATATTTTTTTATGTATGTTCACTGATTACTCAAAGGCGCCATTTTCTCGATTGGTTTTGTTACCCTGAAATCAGCGTTACTTTTGCTAAGCAAATAAATACTGATGCTGCTTTCAAAAATTGAATTTAATGCAAAAATGCTTGTTAGATAAATGCACCTATTGCAAAAAAGAGACGCCAAACGAGGGTTGTGACTGAAAATATTTTTTTTAAAAATCTCTTGTGGTTGCAATTGATGAACTTTTTTGCCTTGCTTGCTTAATGATTCTAAGATGAATCTTTAATCTTATTGTTGCGTAACTTTTTTAAGAATTGATCAAACTAATTCTCATTTTCCAATTTTATTTCAAAAAATTCATTTTTACTTTTGCTTAAAGATAAAATACAACAGGAAATAAATGAACAAATAAAAAATAAATATGATAGTAATAAATCGTAATTTTAGCGTACGCTGAAATATAAGTTATAGTTGTCTTGATTTTTCTCATTTAATATAAAAGTACCAGGGGACCGAGCCCGCTCGGTTAAAAAAAAAGAGGTTTGTAAACTCGTGTTTTTTTCTAAAATGCGAAGTACTTATTTAGATAAACTTGAAAAGCATTTTTAAGCTTTTGGTTGCAATTATGCTTTTAAAACAGCCGTAATTTGTTTTAAAAAACACAACCTTATTTAATCCATGCTCACCGTAAAATCACACCCAATTTCATTTCATTTGGCGCCTTAAGCGCGGGAGGGGTTGATGAGAATGAATGCAGAGTCCATGTTCTCCAGTACGCATTTGGTTCCAGTTGGTTTTGGCTTTCACTTGACTTCACACTCCAAGGTTCCCCCTGTACATACCACAGCTCGTAGTTTAACCGGGATGGGGCCTTGAAGAGCGCTCTGTTCATTTTTGAACCAGGCCCAAGGGCCGAGCAAACCCTTGGCCCAGCATCCCCCAGAGGTATCGTTTCACTTGGAGGATTTTATGACCACGAACATTTTTAACGTCCCCCAGCCACCGATAATGAAGACGGTGGATCTTTGATCAGCTGGGCTTCCTCTATATGATCGGACCGGGACCCTCTGGTTACGAGTTCGACAACTTACCGATCGGACTACCGCGGCCCACACCCAATTCTAACTTTCTTTTGATCGATCTCTTTTAAATTTCAAAAACAATAAAATTCTAACGTGTTGCCAAAACTCATTTGCCAAATACCATAAAAATTGAAATTTACGCTGATGTGATTAAATATGAAATCCATTGTTATAATAAAACGTGGTTGCTATGAAACAGTAACAATAAGTAATTATAAAGAAAATGGCGAAAGAAAGCTCGTCAAACTTCCAATGAAGGCATAAAAAATGGGTTTTTTTGTGAAAACTTGCGTTTTTACAGAAAAAACGCCGATGTAGATGAACTCAAAAACCAAAACTTTATCTTAATACAAAATTTTATCAAAATCGTTAGAGCCGTTTTCGAGATCCGAAATATATATATACAAGAATTGCTCGTCTAAAGATATTAGATAGATGTAATTTTGTTTTGAAACTTAATATTTTAAGAAAATTGAGTTTCGTATTTATTGATTTTTTACCTGAAATATCTTACTAAACACTCTTGAGGAGGAAAAAAAGTGTTTAAAAACTAACTGTAACACTTTTATACTCAATATTTAAATCGTACTTGAAAAGTAAAATAATCCGATTTTTATATCGTGTAAGTTACCATAAAATTGAATAAATGTCGCTGGACAATCACCACTGCTTTTATCCCATGGCTTTTGAATAAATGAAACAGCCTGTATAAGACACTATCTAGTGAAGCCTTGCTTTAACATTTCAAAAAGCAATAACAATTTAACGTTGCCAAATACCATAAAATTTAAACTTGCGCTGATGTGATTAACTGTGAAATCCATTGTTAAATTAAATCGTGGTTGCTATGAAACAGTAACAATTGATAATAATCATAAAGAAAATGGCGGTAAAGAAAGCGTCTCAAACTTACTTAATGAAGGCACAAAAAACGAGGTTTTTTGTGAAAACTGGCGTTTTTACAGAAAAAACGCCGACGTAGATGAGCTCAGAAACCGAAACTCCATCTAAATACCAAGTTTTATCGAAATCGTTAGAGCCGTTTTCGAGATCCGAAATATGTATATATATATATATATATATATTTATATATATATAAGAATTGCTCGTTTAAAGATATTAGATGATTAATACATTCTATATTATGAGCTAAGTTTATGTTCTAATATCCAATGAAAATCTTAATTCTCATATTCTGTTATCACTCTACAATTCAATCATGTTTTATATTGCTTCTAAAATTAAATAAAAATTTTCCCATTATTATGTAAAAAATATGTGATATATACTCATGGCTTATTGGCATAGTAGTGCTGTAAACAATGTTTACTCCAAATTTATAATTTACATTCTTACATTACTATGGTCATTTTTAGGGCTGCTGAAAAAGAATTAGATGGGACTACCAAGGATCTTGAAAAAGTTTGTTTCAAATTCGATGATGATAAAGAAGATGTACAAGAAAAGCTTTTAATCAATATTGAAAAACTTAGAGCAGGAATGGCGAGACTGGAGGAAGTATTTACTCAAAATCCCACCCTCCAAACTTGCAATGTTATGAGGAGACTTTTAGAGTTATATAAGCATTGCAAGTAAGTGAACCAAAATTTTCATTGAAAAGGGATCTCCACTAAAATAGTTTCAAAAGGCTTTTGTTTCACTATATAACAGGACGGTCATTTCTAATTTTCCCAGGGAGGTTGGGGCAAAGGGTATGTATATACACGATGTAAATTTGCCAAAAAATGGCAAAAACCACGCCTACTTACATGTAAATACATTGATTTCCCAAAGTCAGAGAGAGGGGGCAATTGACCCCCCCTGAACCTTGAAATGGCGGGCCTGCTATATAATTAGTTTTGGAAGCTTTTAGTGTGTGTTGGGGGAGGGGATTATCGAAAATTCTCAAATTTCATATTGAAACTGTATCGTGCTTGCTTTACTGATCACAAAAATGGCAATCTTTCTTCTGTACCATCTCATAATTGAGTTAACTCTAGCATTTTACTTGTTTTATATTGTATGCCACTGCCTTGGGCGAATAGCAGCATTTTATTACTATCCCCATCGTGGTAACACATCACCTTGTTGGCAAAAAGAGAAGCATAACTAGAAATACCCAGTGCCTGCAAATTAAATTTTAAATTTCTGCAGCTAACCGTTTTGAGCTATGTATTGTATGTACATGCTGGCACTAAGAGGAAACTCATTCTAGTTAAATCAGTAATGGGCACAATTAATATTTTGATGTGTAATGAAATGCAAGCATGAACATATTCTCTCCTCTTTTCAAGTAATGTGTTAACAAGAGAAAGAATATGGAAACATTATTTGAAAAAGGTAAAAAATAATTTTTTTTTGAAATTAAGAATGAAGTATTGCAACTTTTTTTATCACAGCTAAAATGTTAATTCTTTTGGGATTTTCATGTGCTCTTCTCCAGAAGTCATTGAAAAACATGTTCATGATGGCTCCCCAGACCCGTTATTAGAGGGATCAGGGGTGGGGGGGGGGGGGGGGTCAATCACCTCCTTGACTTTAGAAATTAATATATTCACATATTTACATTACAGGCCTTTTCACTTAAAAGTTTTCATATGGACTAATAATAACAGATTTAAAAATTTGTTTTGTGATCATTGAAAAACTATCTGCCCCCCTCTCCCCGAAAAAAGAATCTTTTATACCTTTTTTATCTTATATGGTAGTGGTGTAGAATTGTAAAGAAGAAAGAAAAAGAAAAAGAAAAAAAATCATTTAATAATTTTTACTAATTTGTTATTTTATTATTTTTAAAGTGTTTGTATTATGTGTTCTTAAAAATTTTTCTCTATTTTATTTATTTTTATTTGAAAACTCATTTGTTTGCAGGGTACTTGATCAGCTTCTCGGAACGACATATTTTCATGAGAGGCATTTACAATCTCTGGTTGAGAGATTGAAACATAGAGGACGTGTGAATAGCATTCAGCATATGGCTGATCAGATATTTCGTTTGTTTTCGTCCAATGAGGCAAGTGCAGAAGTTAATGACACTCTCCCAAAAGATGAATTCAATGCAGAATCTGATCGAAGGAAATCTGCAACAGATTCTTCCAAAGTCGAAATTGATATTCGTATAGAATCTCCTTCAGGTGATGATCCTCCTCCTACTTTAAATTCAACGAGCTTAAGTGAAGATGTGTCCAACAAAAAGCCACTTCTTTCACCTGTGAGTCCTACCTCTGGTAATGGCAATGAGCCACGAAACTTATGCCAGCAACTATGTGCCATTCTTAAATCTCGCTTATTGAAAGCTCATGAAGATGCAGAATTGAGGTTTGGCATGCCACGTAGCGAGACCTCTGCCTTGCTAGCTGCAGAAAATGAACAATCTCAAAACGTGCCATTGGAAAACTCTACACAGAGTGAACTTACTAACAATATTGCTAATGAAGAGAATGACGAAAGTAAAGATGAAAAACAGCTTTTAAGTAATGCAGATGATAGCATTTCTGAAAATAATACTGCTGGGCAAGGTAAGAGTTTACTTTTTGACCATGCATTACAATTGTTAAAAAATGACATTGAATTTGGTAGATTTTTCAGGTCATTGATTAGTTTAGGTCATTGATTAGGTTCCCAAGCTTTTTTGTTCCGTGGACCCCTTGTCTAGTTTTCCAGTTTCGCATGGACCCCATTTGCATCTCATAGACCCTCAACTTTTTCTTTTGTTTATATGGACCCCTTGAAAACTGAGAGGGACCCCTGAGGGTCCCTGTGGACCACATTGGAAATCACTGGTTTATCACTTTTGCATGCATATAGGCTGATCTTCATGCTTATAAGTCACCCTCGCCCACATTTTTTGTTGTGCAGTTTTTAAATTATATTTTTGCTGTAACACTGTCGTTTTCTTCCACTTCTATTCTTGCCTTCAGTCAGAAAACAAAATTGTTTGTTTTCCCCATTTTCCGACAACCTCTCTTAACATTGTTTTTTCTTTTCATCGGTGAGCACTTTCAATGACAGCTATACAAAGAAAAAATCATTTCTATTACCAACTGGAAAAGATTCCAAGTGTATGATCAGCATTAAATATATCTCATGTTAAACTTTTAAGTGAAATAGTTATATTATGTGTGAACTATTATCTCTTTTGGCATATTGTTTATCAGGCCAGTATTTTTTTGAAACAATTTTTAATGTTGATGACAGTGCTCTTATCACTACAAACTTTTGTGCAGTGAGAAATTGTTTCAGTTAATTCATTCCAAAGACGAGAAGACTTTTTACCTTTCCACTCTGTAGCAATATATAACTGAATATATATTTAGCATGTTTTGCGCTGACAAAAAAGCTTTATATTAGATTAGAAGGAGCTAATTTGAGATAACTCTTTGCGGCTTTAGGCAAAAATGCATTAATTATTCATTTTATTCATATTCTAACACAAAAGATTTAAAAAATATATTTTTAGATACCGATATACTTCTATTTTTTCGCATTTTTGTAATGTATGATCGTACATACAGTATAATGTCACAAATCCAAACTAATTGGGACTATAGGTAGGGAAAATTTTCAGATAGGCAGAGATAACCAAAATGATAACCATTTGGGGAAATTGTATGCGATTTAACCAATTAAAAGGTTTATACAAAATGTATTAACATAATACAGTACAGCTCAAAACGCTAGTGTGCAATTACATTTATTAACAAAAATTAACTCTTTCCGTTTACTGAACACGGGAAATATTACTAAAACTTCATGGAAGTGCATTCAAGTTAATGACATTTTGAATTTTTGACCTTCTGTTCTAATGTATGTATATTTTTTACTGATACATTGTCATAATTACATACATTATACAAAAGCAACTTTGTATTAAGTGCCCTTGTTGATTTGATGTAAACTATTGTGCAAAGAGTTATTGTTTCAAATTCTTATTTAGGTGTTTTTTCTTTGCTGGAGTCTGTTCCTGATAATCATAAATATAAACTAAGCATATTCCAACCAACTGAACCTGGTGCCTTTTTTAGAATTGTAAAGAAAGAGGTATTGATATTTTATGTAATTGACATTTTGAAGCAAGTTGCACAGCCAAGTACTATTCAGTACTATGTGTAGCTAATTCTTTTCACTTGGAATATACTTTTTTCTTTTCTTTGAACTGCTTATCTTCTTTTTTCAGATGAATATACTAAAATCTTCATTGCCTGAAGGTATAATTGTAAAAAGCTTTGAAGATAGAATAGTAAGTGAAATTATATATTTTTTATTTTATGATGAAAGCAACAAGATTAATCAACTGATTTTTTCATTCTGTGTTCATTTAAGAATAGCACAGTGTTGATTAATTCTAGTTGCTTAACACTTTATGTCCCTAATTAGTTTAGCAAATTTTGAAAATCAGTAGGGTCTAAGGCCCCCTACGTCTTAGGGCCCCTAAGAAAACTTTCCGATTGCAGGTACTATCTGTCAGTCTCTCAGCGAAGTACAAGGAGTGGTACTTGAAAGCTTCAGCATGACTCCTAAATTAACTAAATTAATATAATCGGGATTTCTGAGCCCCATCAAGGCATAGAGGGTTAATCTACCCATTCTATTCATTCTAGAATGTGTTTTGTATTCTGTAGTATATTTGCTTTTGTAATTTCTGCTTAAATTAAAATGTGCTATCAACCAAAATGATATAGAAGATCAGAGATAAAACTGTGGTGCAAGCTTCCAAATAGGTCCCGTTTTCCTTAAGATTATTATTATTTTTCCTCTTTTTTCATGAAATCCCCCTGCTGTGATCATAAATGGCACTCAATAAACTTTTATTTTGTTCTCATGACAGGTGTTTTTCCATAATTTCTTTTTCTCTTTCATTTTTTAAAGATCTGCTTTCCAAGATCTTGTTAAATTTCCAAAGGTTGACAAACTTTTCTGTAATTGTTGTGATATTAAAGTAGAGATGTCGTAAAGTGCGGTTTGGCCGACGCGCCATATACCAAAGCTTCTGCTGTTGCACATAATGAGGTTTTAGTATTGTACGTATAACAAATGCGTACAATATTGTTACTATACACCATATTTTTCAATATTGCTAATGTTACACAACACAGTTTTTGCTTAATATCTCATTTTTAAATTAATTTCCCTAGTTGAAGTATTTATTTTTGTTTTGCACTGATACTACCAGAAAAGAAGACAAGAAGACATTTCTTTTTTTTATTGAAATAAGTAGTACGTAAGAAGCAATATTTGGAACATTAAAATTATATTCTACCATGAAGTTGGATGTTGATAATGGAACCAACTGATATGATCAAATACTAAATGAGTAGAAATTAGCTGCTATTTGCATTATTTCTGAGCATAATAGATATCTACACATTCTTAATTAAAAAAAAATTGAAGTTGACACATATTAAAAAATATTTAATATGTTTACTTTTGGAACTGTTAATTTCACAAAAAGAGATAAATAAAAAGTAAGCTTTTATTTTTTACCTAACAAATAAAATTGAAACTCAATATCTTTCACCAAAAGTAGATGTGTCCCATCAAAGTATGCTATATTAAAGGTATTCTTGAGCCCACATTTTCCAATAAAAATAAAATCATGCATGGACATAATGGACCAACAAAACTTGAAAGAAGCAAAAAAGCTTTTTAGATCATCCTGCATCATAAAAAGCTATCAAGAAGCTGTACATTTCAAACTAGTTTTATTTGTACCTCATGTGCAATTATTCTACAAATGTTCAAAAAATATCACATGTATTCAAAGACGTAAGAATTTCTTCCAAAACCATCAATTTCCTTCACAAGTTTTTGGCTTATTATTGGTTGTTTACAAGAAATTTAAACCAAACTTTCAGAAAACTTGACACTATACAAGAGAAACTTTGTGTTGAAATTTGACCCACTGTTTGTGGTAATTGTGATAAAATCGGGACATTTGCATTGTGCCTCCTGTGTATCGTAATGTTATGATATATCGATGTTTTATAGTTGGAAAACAGTAATTAAAATTTCTATTAAAAAAACAATCTTTAAATGTGAAATTATTTAAAAATAATGGTAATTTATTTATAGCTTGTCAGTGAAATGTTAGTTTGGTCCTGAAATTTTCTTAGTTTTATTTTTGTATTTATATGATTTTAGGATCTGTACTCTGTCTTGATTAAAGGACCAAAACGAACACCATATGAGGATGGGCTTTTCTTTTTTGACTTCCAGTTCCCTGCAGACTACCCTAAAGTGCCACCACTCTGCCATTATATTTCATACTGTTCAGATCGCTTGAATCCAAATTTGTATGAAGGTGGCAAGGTGTGTGTTAGTCTTCTTGGAACATGGGGAGGAAAGGTATGTAATTTAAGGTTATTTAAATTTTGTTTCATCTAAAAAGTCACTTCTAAAGCAAAAAAAAAAACCCTTATGTTGTGTTTGAGTGAGGTATAAAGATCTTTATTTAAAAACATGACACCAAATTGTGAGCTATAGTATTTGTTTTAAATTCAACAAGCTTTTTGTTTTATCAGATTTTAATTTATCACAATCTTGTTGAGTATTTCACAATTAAAACAGATGTTTTAATTTGAGAATAGGAGTGAGATGCATGTACGTCCTGCCAATATTTTCCCTTTTTCTTATGCATGTTGAGCCTACAGAGAAATGTATCTTAATTTATACACGTTTTTATGTAAATAGAACACTAAAAATGTGTTCAAGATCTATGATCTTTTCTCTATGTTTGGAGCAAAGAAATAATTTTGAGTGATGAAACTGTATAAAGGAATTAGGGGATAAATGATTGACTTTCTCTTGTATGTTCAAAAGCTAAAAAAAAAATTGATTGATCTCAATATCCTTTTTAAAAAGTTAAATTCAAAAACTCCTTTTTAGCCTACTTTCCCCGTTAAAAATAAATGAAAGACGAAAAAAGTATGAAAAGTGGCTTAATGCATCTAAAAAAATATTTCCAAGTTCAAAAAATATCGCCAAGTCCAAAAAATATCGCCAAGTTAAAAAAATAAAAAGGTAAAATGAAGATCGAAAAATTAAAAATTTGAAAGTAGGGTATTGAGATGGGGAATTTGTGTGTCGGTCGGTCGGTCTGTCCCCCCCCCCCCTAATAACTTTTGAATGAACATTCCGATTTGGACAAACTTTTTTTTTGTTAGAAAGAACTCAGCGAGTACAGCTCATTCCCATATTTGATTTTTCGATTTAAACAATTTTTGGTTCAACTTTGAACCTTTCAAACAACCTGTCCCGCGATGCTAACTTTTGAGTGAACAGTCCGATTTGAACAAACTTTTTTTTGTTCGAAAGATCTTATGTAGAATACTTCATTCCCGTATTTACATTTCCGATTTAAACAATTTTTCGTTCAACATTGAGCCGCTCAAGCAAGCTGTCACCCCTGATAACTTTTGAGTGAACAGTTCGATTTAAATAAACTTTTTTTTTGTTCGAAGGATCTCAGCAAGGATACTTCATTACCGTATTTAAATTTACAATTTGAACATTTTTTTCGTTCAACATTGAACCGTTCAAGCAACCTTTCCCCGCCAAATAACTTGTGAGTAAACCATCCGAATGGAATAAACTTTTTTTTTTGTTGGAAAGATCTCGTAGAGTACAGCTCATTCCCATATTTGATTTTTCGATTTGAACAATTTTTGGTTCAACTTTGAAAAGTTCAAACAATCTGTCCCGCGATGCTAACTTTTGAGTGAACAGTCCGATTTGAACAAACTTTTTTTTGTTCGAAAGATCTTATCAAGGATACTTCATTCCCGTATTTACATTTCTGATTTGAACAATTTTTCATTCAACATTGAACCGCTCAAGCAAGCTATCAATATTGAACTGTTCAGAAAAAAAAGTTAACATTAGCGCCTACGGAGAATTTAAGTTGAATGTTGATCCTGAACTTAAAGTCGGATTTTCTTCAAACTAACTTTGTAAGAAAATGGTTTTGATAAATAAAGTTTAAAGTACTTTTCTGAATAATCTTCTATGAGGACTCTGATTCCGATTCCGACTAGAAAAAAAATGACTGACTGTGCAGACGATTTTTTGTTTATTTATTCATTTGTTTTATTTTATTTATAATTATTTTTTTATTATTATTTTTGGCAGACGATTTTTTTTGTAACAAAAATGTTTCATTCACGAGGGCATTTTATTCTTTATTTGTATTTAACAACTGGCAACGGATTAAAAGTGAAATTCGAGACATTTTATCGAGGGACAAGTTTTTTTTTCTTTTTTTCTTCTTTATTTGATAAAATGTGTTTTGATGTACTTTGTATTTTTAATTTTTTTTTTTTTTTTGAAAACAATTGAGGAATTTTTTTACGGAAGAACGTTAACAGTTACATTCTTTAAAACAGTGGTTCTCAACCTGTTCACGGCTAACGTCCCCTTTAAGAGGTAAATTTTTTCCAACGCCCCCCTTTATGTTAAAGGTGAATGGGTGTGCAAAACGAAGTTCTAAGTTTGAAATTACTTCCCTTCAGAATTTTACAAAACGGTTAAGCAAGTTATATTTTTCCTCACTAGTCATTATTAGAATGAAAATGATGAATGTAAAAAAAAAAAAGAATCCAGGATTAAAAATATTTTATTTTAAATAGTAATTAAATGAAATAAAATAGAAATAAAAAAGCAAAAACAAATTTTTGCTCATATAATGAAGGAAACAATCAGATGCAATAAAATAAGCAAGCAAAGTATTTTTTTTTCTCATTCAAATTATGAAAGGAACATTCAGAAATATATGTAAGTGAAATATTTGTTCTTGGTGGTTTAAAGACAGTTTTCTCACGGTTAGTTTAATATCTTTTGTAAGAAGAAGGCATAAGTCTCCTCTTGGGACAATTTGGAGTCGATTTCTCTGTTTTGTAACTCGGTCGGGAACAACACTTAATCCTCATTCGACGAGGTAGGAAGAGGAGAAGACAATTTAAAAAATTTTGGCGATAGCTCACAGACCAGCATAATGGCTACTAATGTCTCCTTGCTGCCAATATTCTGTAAGATTGTTCACATTCTAGAAACTAGCTTTTCAAGTTTCAGTGGTTGTAAGTCTCACCAATTCTTACTGATACTGAACATCTGCTGTCTCAATATTTTCAAAAGGGTTCATGAAATATTGAGGAACATTCGGAGACAAAAATATCCTCAAAACGCTAAGAGAAGTTTTTGGGCAAAGACTGAAGATATGGGCAGAAAAGTGAGCATCATCGAAGTAGAGTTCGCTAAAAATTAACCACAAAAGTAAATTAATGAAGTGAGCAAAAGCCAAAAAGAGGAAGCATTGCAAATACGATTGCCAGGTAAAAATTTAGAAAAATAACTAAACCGAGGAAAATAGCCAAATTGCACAAATGCCCCGGCTGATCGAGATATTTTGGATATCTTAAGTGTAGACTTGTTTTCTCATAGGTACTAAGTTAACTTGTGAGAATACGGGGAAAGAAAATTAAGAAAGTAAAAAAACAAAAAGCAAATTCAATGAGGTTTAATGTTCTGCCTAAAACGCTATTTGTGGGAGACACTCAAATGCAATTGTGAATCTTTTTCGCAGTAGTTTGAATCCTCCATTAAATTTCGGCAGTGGACACTGAATCCTGGTATCCTAAACGGGGAATTTTCTGTCTGAAAACCAGTTTCGTTTAGCAACAATCAAAATAGGCGACTGAAACTTGAGAACTTAATTTGACCATTTGCACCTGCAGATGCAGGACGTATTTTTACATGCACGATAGTTACTAAAAAAATGCACTATTAAATTTTTTTACAACTATTACAAATTACATTGTTATGGTAAAAAGAATCAATCAATAGTTCGGCTAAAAAATTACCAAACGATGGTGTGGCTAATGCCTTTGAATTTTATCTAGCTATGTGTGATTAAAATTAGCCAAATTGGTTAATATTAGATAAAACCATGCAACCCTAATTGCAACTGTAATTCATTGCAACGGTTTTCATTTGGTAAAGCTGGATCGCGGAGAGATGACCTTTAAGTGGAAACGGACTATTTAGGTAGCATCCGAGAGATCACGCAAAAAGTAAAAATTTTAATGTACGAGAAAGTAAAAAATAATTTTTGACTCTGGTTCTGCCTATTTCAAAATTAAAGCGGTCCGTTTCCGCTTCAAGGTCATCCGCCATCTCTCTGTGGTCAAGCTATAACATTCTCTCTCAAGATTGTCAGACGCAAAAGATAAAAGACAAATCACTCAAAAAGAAGAGACAGAGAGAAAAGGAAAAAAAGATAAACCAAAAAGCTAAACTATTTTAATAAAAAAACAGTCGCCTCCGAAAAACGTAAGGAAATAAGTTGAAAGATTCCAGAGCACATAAGTTTATTTTGTGGTACGCACAAATAATTCAAGTTGGATTCTTGATTTAATGCAAAATTTAATTTTGATTTTTTAAATTAAAATACATTCTAATACATTTATTGTCCGCTGACCATCAAATTTTCCCAACGCCCCCCTATCGCCCAAAATATGCCCACCGCCCCCCTACTGCCCAAAACATGTTCACCGCCCCTCAGCATCTTCTCACCGCCCACAGGTGGGCGGTACCGCCCCCGTTGAGAACCACCGCTTTAAAAGGTGCGACAAAACTTTATTTATTCATTTATTTCTTTTTATGTGTCTAATGATCAGATGCTAGAATGCCAATGTCGATGAAGGGAAAGTAGACTCGTTTAGTTCTTGACAGAACTTCTTGTTGTTTTTTATGTTGCAATATGTTATGCCTTTTGAAGTAAAAGGAAAAAAAAAGAGTATATTTTATTTTTTGTTTCTAGATTCAAAAGATTAAAGTTATGCTCTTCACTATTCATTTTTTTTTTGCATATTTTACCTTAAATATGAGGTGGGGCATGAAAGGAGGCTTCATAAATTTCAATTTAAAGAAGAAAATGAAAAATTAATTAAATTTTTCAATGCATATTGAAAATGAAAATAATGGTTAGAAATACCCTAAGTAAGTTCCACTTTAAGTGGCAGTAAACAAATTATAGCAAATAAATCATAAACTAAAAAAATTTCATGAGTAGTGAATGAAAATGATTAAACATTTTAAGAATGGAGAAATTCACCTCCCATTTTGCAATCAATGAATACAGTGATTGTTTTCCTGCATCCAAGTTTAGTTGGAGGAAGTTAGGTACAGTTTTGTCTCTTTTGTTAATCTGCACTGTTTTGTTCCCGATTGTTAGTGTTTCTTTTCTTGTATTTAAAACCACTTGTTTGCTGGACAGGACATCAGCTTTGTTTATTTCTCATGAACAATTTATTACTGCTCTAAATGAGAGTTTAGGGCATAAAAGTCAACATGCGTTAAATTCTATTCATTTAAAGAGTTAATTTCTGATGATTATTATAATAAACATTATTTACCGAAATTCGTCAGTTTAAAAGTCTTGGGAAAAGTTTAACCCCTGCCTGCTCTAGTAGGAAAATTTGCTTCTAATAGTGGAAACAGTTCATGACACAAAAAAGTAAAAGCACTTTTTTTTTTCATTTGATTGCTTTGGCCATACAAGCAAGAGTGTCCATTTGGTGATTAACTTACAATAGAATTATAATATGATTAACTTATTTTTTGTCTAGGGTACTGAAATGTGGAATCCTGAAACATCCAATCTTCTTCAAGTCATTGTCTCCATTCAAGGTATTCTTCTACAATTTTAAAGACAATTTATTTTTTTTGTGCTTTTATTAACAGTGAAGCATACATATCAAAGATGTAAAAAAAAGAAGGAATATTTGTATAAGAAAAACTCAATGTTTATTATATATTGTATCTAATAGGAATGATTTTTGTTCAAAACAGTGAATTAATTATTCAGTACTTTTTATAACTAGTTTTAAAGTTAAATAAACATATATATAGAATGATTAAAATTGTTCATAATTTTATTAAGTAAGTGAATTGATACTATACTCTTTCAAATATTCCCATTTTTAGTAAAAGGTGCATATCAAATATTTAATGTGTGCGTACGTATTATATGTATATTAATTTAGTATTACATAGCCATTCAAGCAGCCTATGTATTATTTTGAAGAACTAAATATTTTTACATTGTACTTTCCCCAGAACTAATATTTTATTTGCCAAACAAATGAAATCTTTTTTATTGATTTATATTTAAATAGCTGTACTTGACTTTTACTTGAAGCAAATTAAGAATTCAAAATGCTAAAAAGTGATCAGTATATGTTTTTTGTAGGTTTGATATTAGTCTCTGAGCCTTATTACAATGAAGCAGGATATGAACGTCAAAAAGGTACACAGCAGGGAAGAGAAAATAGTCGAATGTACAATGAAAATGTTGTTTTGAAATTGGTTCAGGTAAAAGCAAAGTCTTCATTCATACAATGTTAGTTTTGGGAGGAAAAAAAAAAAGAATATCTGAACTTATTCTGACTTTTTAAATTTAGGCGATGACCAAGCTATACCTAAGTCCTCCAGAAGTTTTTAAACAAGAAGTCATTGAACATTTTCAAAGTCAAGCCTCAAAGTAAGTTATTCAAAAATGTACTATTTTTATGTAGGAAATATTATTGTTATTTTACTTATTTGTTTTGAAACCTTTTTTTTTAATAAATAGCAAAAGAGGCAGTGTAAGTGAAAATCTCATTGTCACTTTGTATGTCACGAGGTAAAGTTTTCCCCACTGTGAAGGATTTTCTCCGTTTTAGGTGCCCTTCCCCTCCGCAGTTCTTTGGGGAAAAGGGAGAGGACTGACATTCTAATCATAATGCTAAGAACAAAACCAATTTAATATAAACAAAATTTCTTGTTCTACTGAATTAAACATAAAGTATCTGAAGCTATAGTTATAAGGCGAGGGAATCTGTCTCTCCCCCAGTAACTTAACCTTTAGGAACGGGGCGGTACACATGTTGTACCGTAAGTCTTTTTTTCTTTAGAGGGCAGATTTGACATTTTCACTCGAACCCTTTGGAGCCGGGGATTTTCTCAAGTTTTCATGCATCTGGTACGACAGTTTATACCTTCTCTTTTCAATGGAAAAGAAATCTGTGGTTCAACTGTAATACTACCTGGGTCGAAAGAAAAATTTCTATATGAACAGCCCGGTAAAATCAATACCTTTTTTGATGAATCTTTATTAATGCATTGTATGAGCTGTAGTAATGAGGCATTTTGCTTTTTTCTATCTTTTTTTACTCAGAAAAACAAACAAACAAATAAATAAATTCTAAATGGCTAATTTGGCAATTAAACCTGCATTTTGTAGTCGCCCCAAAAAATCTTAAGATCGCACCAAGATAAAAGGCAAAAGTTCAAAGCAAAGAAAACAAAAACATCAAATCAGGGGAAGTTCAAATGGGAACAAACGGGAAGTTCACAATTGTCCTACAAAACTCAAACTTCCCGAGACTGTGTAGAATTATCCAAACAGTCCAGAATCTTATACCGAGTTCGTGCGCTCCTTCAAAACTTCTCTCCAACACTCCTTCATTCAGGAAATTTTTTGAAGGGCCCTTCAAACTGCTATATTTTAGTGCTAACTCCTTTAAAACTTCTCTGTATTTAGCCAAAGACTTTATAAGCAGCCTCTATGACTGTCATTCAAAACGTATTAATTTTCTCTCTTTTCCAATCAAACAAATATTACAACTCTTATTATGTCTCCGAATATGTCCTCTATTTTATTTAATATCATCAAAGATGTAGTCGAAAATTTAGTTCCTGAAATTTTTGTATTCCATTCCTTCCTCTAGTTTCATAAAAGTTCGCCTACAATTGGGTTTAAAAGCTTCAATTTAAAAAAAGTTTCCAAGGGACTTTCACTATCATGATGAAGGAGGCCTACAATTTCATTTTTGGAACTTCAGGTTTTGGAACTCCATCCCTTCTCTCAATGTTACCCAAGATGTCATGTAGATGCATTTATAAGAGGGGTTGGGTGGGGCAGGATGACACTCCGTAAAATATTTTTTTATTGTTGTAAAAATAATGCAAATTTAAAGTAATTTTTTTAAAAATTGTAGTGAAAACAGTTGTTGAAAATCTTGTTTTTCTCCATCAAAACTCCTTCATTTTTATTTCTAAAATCCAGAACAAATCCTGTTATTGCAAAATGCTAAGCATTTTTTAATATTTGATGAAAGTATAAAAAATTGCTTTACTTATTTTGAATGCAGCATTGTATCAAACTGTTTAATCCTACATTTTGTAAATAGATCATTTTTCCATAGGTTAATAAATCGATTGGAAAAGTGGCTTTCAATGTCAGAATCTTGGAATTCTGAACATCCTACATCTCCTACCTCTCCTACAACTTTTAAAGAGTTATACAGTAACTGTAAGTCACAAAAAATATTGCTTTTGTGGAAAAGTTTTGTCCCTTTGAATTACTTTGTCACTAATTAATAAATGTTTTTCAAGTTAACAATAGTTTTAAATTTTCAACATGAATTTAGTGTTATTTCCCAAACTGATTTATAATTTTAATCTTTCTACTTAGCAGGTGATAAATCAGCTCAAGACTCACTTCTACCAGAATTTCCTTTGATTCCTGCTTCAAAAGGTTTTTGTATCACATTGAGAAAGTCATTAGCAGAGTTCAAAGAGATTTTATCGTCACAATCAAGTGATGTCAGCTAGTCTTCAATTAACGTAATGTGGCTGAAAAGTTTGCTGAAAACTGTGACAGTATTCAATTATTTGTAAAGCATTGGACCTAATTATTCAAAAAAAAGAGTTCATTTTCTATTTATTATTTTTTTTTCTTACATTTTTTTTGTCGTTTACTTGAGATGACTGGTTCATCTCGAGTGTTCATAGATTTGTTAAAAGCTGTAGAGGTGCAGCAGAAATTGTACTTTTGCTAGGAGTTATACTTTAATTGTCTAATTTGTCATTTTTTAAAGATCTGCAGAACATGCAAAAGATTTATTTTTTATACTGCAAATTTCAATGTGCATGTAAAACCATCTAGGTCCTTTCGTAGTGTGGAATCCCCCACCCCCTCACTCCTGAGATTGATTCATGTATTGTGGAGAATGTTGTATATTGCAGACTTCGCCTCTGAACTTCAGCTCGCTAAAATCTCAAATAAATCTTTAAAACCAAAGCTCATGTACTACTATGTATAAATTGGAATGAATAGTCATTTGTATTTTATTTGTATTGGGATTTGGCTCAATAATAGTCTTCAGTACAACTTTAATCCAAATATAGATATGTTATTATCAAGTTTTTTAACCATAGTATTTAAAATTTTTATCTACATTTAAAATATTTTTAGTCATAGTGGAACATATTAAGTTGCAAAAAGACTTGAATTGTATTCTGGCTTAGTGTCTTTCAAATTTTATTATTTCTTGTTTAATTTACCAAGTATTTTACACTGGTTACGATATAGTAAAAGTTTGTCCATGTGTGTCTGTAATGTAAAAAAAAAAAAAAACCCTGTATATATTGTAAAACTGATGTAAATATATTTATGTAAAGATATGTTTTGCAAAAGTTTAGATATATTTAGGTGATTAAATGCCAAATTTTGTATTATATTTATTTTTCAGTAATATTTTGTGCTTATGGTTTATTATATAAGCCCTAGCTGAGTCAAAATCCCTTATTCCTATAAAGAAAAAAGAAATGTATATATGCATAGCAGTGCAATTGTTAATACACAAGCTTGTGAAGAATTAAAATATGAAGAAAAATGTTTTGTTTTCTCTAATTTCATTTGTGTTGTGGTTCATATTTATAGCCAAAGTTGCTAGAATTTTTCGAATTTTCAACTGTTCCCAGAAGGTAGATTCCACCTTTTTAACTCTAACTGTCATGTCTTCGTTTGATTCAAAGTTCTCCTATCTGCATGGTATTGATGTGAGCAATGTATTCATATTTTTTGTGGATTTAAAAAATCAGTAAGAAAAGGATAGAAGTGGTTTCCGGAAAATCAAAATGAAAGAAAAAAAAAAGGGGAAAATGATGATTTTGTAAAAAATGACTTTAGCTACTTAAAAAAAGGAACAATTGGGAACCCTGTCATTTGCATTGTTTTCTTTAATGCCATCGTTTCCAGTAAAAAAAAAAAAAAAAAAAAAAAAAAACCACCCATAAACTTTATTGCAACAGCTGATAATGTATATCTTTCATGATATATGGAGATAATATAGAGTCTAATCTTATGTACACTGATGCACTTTTAAAAATTGTTTAAAGTGTCCTGATTTTTGTAATTTTGTCTCCTGATTTTTTTTTTCTTCAGAGCTACTACAAAGTCTGTCTCCAGTAAGTCTGAAAATGCAAAGTAACTGTTTTCCGCTAGTTTTACTTGTTACGGAGAATATTACTTCAAACATTTATGCATTTCATTTTAAAATCTTCGCTGTATGAAAAGTGTGGTAAATGACAAGTTCTGGGTTCCTGAATCTTCTGAGCTTGTAATTACCAGAAATGTTGAGATATATATCATTCACTTAGGGTACAAGATGAAAAAACAAAACAAAAAAAAACAGTCCTATTAATCTAAAATTAAGAGAACAATTAAAAGAATCTGTTTCCTGATTAAAAAAAAAAAAAAAACCTAGTGCAGGTTTTTTTATGAAAAGAAGATATGTTGTCTTATGCTTTTTTTTTTCAGAGTGCAACCCATAATTAATGCAATTGCTAATATTTCCTGAGAAATGAGCAAAGCTCATGTTCTTATTACAGTTACAGGTAGTTTCTAATGCAGAAAGCAGGAATGATTGCAACTCTAGGAGCAAAATAAGTGGAATTATTCCATAAGGTCTTCAGCAAGAGTAGTTTACGAAAAATAGTGGCGTAAAGAGTAAATGCAAAATCCTTTTAATAATTTTGATGCATTGTTCAAATATTTTTATTTAAAAGATTTTGAGTTGCAGGTAAGCTTGTTTTTCAACAGTGTGGGTGCGGATCGAAAAATTTTTGTGAGGAGGATTGAATTTTAATGGCCTGCGTTTTATCTTCTATGCTTAAAATTATCAGTTGAGTAAATATTTTTTATTTTTAATTTTCAAAACATATTACACAGTAATTAATATTTTTCTGATATTCTCTTGACAGTAAACTCTTACAGCACAATTACAGGGTTCGTACACTCTTTCATTTAGGGATTTTTTTGAAAGGCTTTCAAAACTTCAGTATTTTGGCACTGAATCCTTCAAAACTCCTTCGTTTTTGGCTGAAGACTACATTATCTTCCTCTATAACTCATTCAGACCATATCGATTTTCTTACTTTTTTAACTAAAGAAATATTATTCCTGACTTCTACATTGTAGTCAAAGTAGTAATTTACCCCCAAAACCTTTATACTTAATTTCAGGAAACAGACTTACACTGTCTCATCAGCACCCCCCCCCCCCCCATTAGATGAAAATATGGGCCTTGAAAAATCGCATAAGGAGGCTCTGAGCTTAAAATGTTTTTTACAACAGTACCTGACTGGGACCAGCATTTAAATGCTACAAGTAAATTATTGTATTTGTCCTCAACTGGGCAAGCATTAAGTCTTTGATAGTTCATTTGTCATACCAAGATGCTCGAGGTTTCTTTCTCAAGCAGTTTTATCCCATCACACTCCCAGTAATGAAAGTGAGTTTGTCTAACCAAGGGCCTTGTTTTTTAAAAAAACAAGCCCCTATTACTTAAGCTCACCTAATTTAAAATTATTCATACATAATTAATTTTCTTTCATAAACTAACACATTTCATATATTCAAATAGTTTTTAGTCAAAATATTGTACATGCATTTAATTAAATTGTAAATGAGTAATAAAGTTACTTTTGAGGAAGCAAAAGTCTTAACAGAATTACTGTTTGTTGTGCGAAAGCATTTATAAAGTAATGAAAGTTGCATTTGTTACATTTTGTTACATTTAATTTATTTGCCTCCTAACTAAGGGTAATAAGCATCAAAAGTTCAAAAGGGAGAAAAATTTGATTCTCATATCGGATGCAAATAAAATAATTTAGTAAGGTAAAAAAACAATTAGAATTTTCATCTTAACATTTCTATTTGATGAATATTAATAATTATCGGTATAATCATCGAAAATTCGAAAAAGAAAAAAAAAAATCCGGAGGTGGGAAGATAAAAGAATAATTAAAAATATTTTATTTTCGAAGATGAAAATACCAGAATCGATCATGAAAATACCGGAACACAATCGCCCCTGTCCTTAACTACCAACACAATAGAATGAATTTTCTGCCTGATTTAATTTTTAATGTTTGAATTTCATTATAATGAAACTCCCGTAACAACAAGCAAAATGTGCGGTCCTTGAAGTTTGTTGTAATAGAATTACTTCTTAAGTGTTTAGCTATGCAATTAAATTAATATTGAAATTACAGTAACCCCTCGTTATATCGCGCTTTTCGGGGACAAGAAAAAAGCGCGATATAACCGAGGTATTAAAAAATAGTTTTCTATCCTAATCCAGCATGCAAGTAAATTATACGTACACATACATAAAAATTCATTTATTCGCCTTGAAATCTTGAGTTTTATTTGGAAGCATTTTCTTGTAGAGAGCAGCTTCATCAGCATCATAGATTTGCTTATCTACCAAGTCTAGCTCAACAATTTTTGTATTCAATTTATCAGGAAAACATGCTGCTGCTGTATCTTCGGCCGATCGTTCTTCCCCGCAAATTTGTAATTGGCCTATACCGTGTCTTTTTTGCTACAAAAATAAATGAGAAAGAGACCTTTTTTGAGCACCTTACATATTTTCTCAAAAATGGTTTCAAACTAAAAGTTTTTTTTTTTTTTGGGGGGGGGGGGGAGACAAAAGAAAAGAGCGATATATCCGAATGAGCGATGTAACGAGGCGCGATATAACGAGGGGCTACTGTATAAAATTCTTTAGACAAATAAAAGGGTTTTTACTTATCAAACTAACATGTCACACTCATCTTGACCACCTCAGATTTTTTTGAAACTCAGAAATCTTACTCTTTCGAAATCTTAAATTGACATGTAATTTTTTTTAAAATAATCTGTCAATAATAATTGATTAGTAATTTTTTGAATTCGTTGAAAAGTACTTTTGTTAAAAATTGTCGATAGTGCTTTAAAATGTTGCGACTCGAGTTTTATCGGAACTGCAGGGCTGTATAATAGCTTATTTCTAAGATGAAAAGTGATAGGCCAAAGTTTAATTTTGCAGCTTTGTTGCCGTATTATATGTATCGTTGTAAAGCTTAAAATGTATTTTCAGAATATTGCAGTGGTTTTTTACTAAAAGTTAAAAATATTTTGTTTTTCCTCTGGTAAGTACAATATGCAGGTGTTCTACTCAAATGCAGCAGGTATTTCTAATTTCCAGGAAATTTCTTACTTCAAAAGACAGGGATATAGTCCAGGCTAGTGTCCATTGAAATCTCATCAAACCTAAAATTTTTACATATATGAGATTTTTTGGTGGTTTCTATATGAATTTGACCTGCTGATTCCGAATCCGTTGAGTGCCAGACGCTAAACCTTGAGCATTTTTGTCAAATCCAATATGGCTGCTGTAAAAGGTAAGAAGCAAATAAATGGAATCGTGCGTGAAATGAAACATTTTATACACTTAAAAATGATTGTACTCTTCAGTCAAAATATAATTCTATTGAAAATTAATATTTATGAAAAGTATACGAATAAAAAAAATTATCAAAATGGTGAAATTCAAGATATCAGCCTAAAAAGTCATAAGGTTTGATTTTCAGGTATAAATCATTTTTTAAACCGTAATTTACATGAAAATAGAATGTTTTAACAAAGATAAATATTTAAAATGATAGGCAGGGTGCATAAAAAATGTGATTTAGCCTAAAAATAACACTAAAAATATTTAGAAACATTCCAAACTTAAGTTTCGGGATTTTGCCGGTTTAAACCAATTTCCTGCAAGAAACAAGTTTCTTTTGCTAAAAATTTCCCACATTGATACTAGTAGCATAAATGGCGAACTTCTCACTGGTATTAAACGTATTTTTAGCTACCAGTTGCAAGGTATATCCAACGTGTTTGTTTAGTGTTTTGCCTTCAGCTCGATAATAGATTGTCCAGATTGACTTTACCCAAATAAGGGTACGTGCAATCTCTCGATATTGTAGTTTTGGATGAATTGCAAACAAATTAGCGGCTCAGCTATTTGCTTGAAATTTCTGCCTTAGGAGTAGCCATATTTGTTAAACTGCTCCAGGAGCTTTCCTGGTAAGCCAGAAAAGTGCCGAACTGCTACCATCAACCTATCTAAGACTTTTTCGTAAGTTTCCGATTTATTGCCGTAAAGTGACTGACTTTTGTTTGGAAGCGGTATAAATTCTTTAGCAAGGTTTCTGAATTCAGCAGGAAACTTTCCTGATTTCTTCCAGGTATGTTACTGGCAGAAGTTAAGCCTATAACTGCCCATCATTTTGCAGGAGTGTTTTTCTCTGTTTTTACAGTGAAACTGTGAAGAGAGAAATTGGCTTAAAAGATATCAGACAAATAAAAACAATACTTTCCGGTAATAATAGAATCGTATGAGAAACAGCACTACAAAAAATTATTTCTTCCCAATTAAAAAGCGAAAAAATGCTTAGGGCTAATGAGATATATTCGATAGATGTTTTGTGATAATTTTAAAAGTGTCTGCGAGTCAACTGAACAAAAGATTGTTACTAAACTAAAAGGGAGAAAAAAGTCTTGAGACTTATCTGGTATATTCATTACATATTTTGCAGTAATTTTAAAAATGCCTGTGAGACAGCAGAACAAAAAATTGTTACTACTTAACTAAAAAAAATTGCGAAGTTTTCTATTTTGATGCTTTATTTTAACAGAAAGCCCCTTTTTATTGTACTACTTTAAATGACAGTAAAAATCACTATACCTACCATGTCTACAAAAATGTGTTTAGTTTTTTCTTTCCTTTCTTGATGTGATACAGACTTAGGCATAAAGTATTGATTGAACTTTAAATGCAGAGGACTCGGGTGAAATTGGCAAGACACGGTGCCATGCATATGACAAAACGTGGTCTCAAGCAAATTATTTTGCAATTCATCCAAAACTACAATATCGAGAGGTTGCACATACCCTTACTTGGGTGAAATCAATCTGGACAATCCATAATCCAACTGAAGGCGAAACACTAAACAAACACGTTGGATAAACCGTCCAACTGGTAGCTAAAAATACGTTTCACGCCAGTGAGAAGTTCGCATTCATGCAACTCGTATCAATATGGGAAACTTTTCGCAAAAGCAACTTGTTTCTTGCAAGAAATTGGTTTAAGCCGGCGAAATCCCGAAACTTAAGTTTGGAATGTTTCTAAATATTTTACATTGTTATTTTTAGGCTAAATCATATTTTTTATGCTCCCTGCATATCATTTTAAGCATTTATCTTTGTTAAAACATTCTATTTTCATGTAAATTACGGTTTAAAAAATGATTTATACCTGAAAATCAAACCTTACAACTTTTTAGGCTGACATCTTGAATTTCACCATTTTAGTCATTTTTTTATTCGTATACTTTTCATAAATATTAATTTTCAATAGAATTACATTTTGACTAAAGAGTACAATCATTTTTAAGTGTATAAAATGTTTCATTGCACGCACGATTCCATTAATTTGCTTCATACCTTTTACAGCAGCCATATTGGATTTGATAAAAATGCTCAAGGTTTAGCGTCTGGCACTCAACGGATTCGGAATCAGCAGGTCAAATTCACATAGAAACCACCAAAAAAACTCATATATATAAAAATTTTAGGTACATGGCCTTCTAGCCTGGACTAATATATTTCTTATGAAATACTGTCTTGATGAATCTTCGATCTTCGTCACGCTTTCAGCTCCCAAATCGGATTTTTTCTTCGGAAAATTACTTCGACGTAACTGACACAAAATTCAGCCAATACTCTCTGTGATTATTTGTCCCAAGGTAGTGATTCATAACGAGTGGTGTCTTGTTTGTTTGCTAAGATAATATAAGCTTATTTTAGCTGGAACAAAAGTGGATAGCATTTTCTGTTTTGTATGATAACAAGATAAGTGACCACAGTATTATTTGCTTCAGACAGCGGGACCATTTGTTCGGTTTCTTCCCCCTCTACGCTTGTTTAAAAAATAGTAATATGTAATTTAGAAAAATATTTTATGCTACAACTACCAGCGTACCTTCGGGATAAAGTGTCCTCAAATAAATTACAAAATTTAAAAATCATTTTTCAGATTACTCTTATTTGTTCGTTATTCAAAATTTCAAACTTAGTTCACGTGTTTGTTTCGACGCAGCTTTCCAAAACTCTAGAAGTTTTATGCCTTTTTACTTCTAAAAAAATAATTTTTTTTGGTATTTTTTCTACTTTTGAACAATCGCACGGTACAGTATAGCCTATTGAGGCTCTTTCACCAAAAAGTCAAAAACCCAATCGAACCAACCAACCAAATTTGAAATTAATAATTGCAACTATTGGTAGTGGCATACATAGATTTAGATGAGTGAACTATTATATCATGAGATGAGTAGAAAATATATGTATAAATAGGGGGGGGGGGAGGGGCAGAAATAATGAAATTTACACGGTTTTAATGTCTCAAAATTATGGTGCGAGTTAATTAGGTCCTGCTTGTGGTGCATACATTAGTAAATGAGGGGAGCAACTCCAATCATTGGCTTAGAAAAAGCTGAAACAAAGGTCCCAAGTCACATGGTTTAACATCGGGGAATTAGAGACAAGTTTTGCGTAAAACAAGTGAAAGAAACTTGACTTCTTCCCATTCTTTTCTTTAAAATGTGTCACGTAACTTAAGATCTTTGTTTCAGTAATTGAAGACTTTACTCTCGCCACCTTTATTCCTTCTCAATGTGTGGCCAGGGGCGGATACAGGGGAGGGATGATTGGCCCCTCTAGCAGAAAATTTCTGACATTGAAGTTCAAAAATTACATGTATTTTAGACGAATTTTAATGACGTTGACGGAAGAAAATTCGGGCTCTCCCTCGGAAATGTTTTGAAATTGAAGTCCGAAAGTTATGTGATCAATATGTGCAAACCAGAATACATAGTAAAAAGTAAGCAATGAAATCAATCGTCCCTCCCTTGAAAATTTTCTGGATTCGCTCTTGTATGTGGCACCACATCCTTCGATTAAATGTTGTGAGCAAAAATGTTGCTGTTTATTGACTCCAAAATGGGGGATGGGGATGGCCCAGCATTTTATTTCATGTGTCCATAATAAAGCGCTTGGGGGTGGAGACCGGAAATGAAGTAAGTGGAGAAGATTCATCTCTGGGAAGCTCAGGGGAACAAGTATTGAGGTGCAATGAAGCGCCGCTGCTTTGATTCTGCTTTTTCTTCTTCCTCTGTTGTAATCTTAGAAACTCTCTCTCTATGAAAGACAGAAAAGGAAAAAATAACAAACAACTACAGCAGCAGCCTAAGTTACTTTCTTTCAGTTCTAGATTTGAGTATTAAGAGTGAAAATCTATGTTACCAATAGCTCATGTTTATTTTTCAAATGCCTTATGATGTATTCCAAGTTGTGTAATTAAAATGAAAGTACCTTTTCTTCAATGATGTGTTAAATCTGATGAAAATGTGTTCTTTTTTTTCCGGATAATTTTCCTACGGCTAATTAAAAAAAAAATCTTTTCTCATCTCAGAGCTTCCTTTTCTTGATATTAGTCTGGTTAATTTGAAAATTATTGTATATTTTATTTCAAGGTGATTAGAATTTTCTAATCAATCCGATATATTTTCAGCTTATAATAACGAACCCAGTTATACTTCCAGCTACTGAAGAAGCATATCATTTCTAGTTAAAACATTTTGGTTTCAGTTCGGACAATCGTTCTCTAACGCTCTGTATCTGAAATAAAAATTCTTTACACCACCGAAAATGAGGAACTGGAATTTTTAAAATATTACATTTGAATGCTTTATATTATACATTTTTTTAATACTAAAGGTAACAAAACCTAAACGCTACACACCTTTTATTTCCCTGACGTCTTGTATGCCATCATTAGAAAGGTGGAATCGATCGCTCTTACACGCTTTAATGTTTTTGCATTTTTCACTACTCCAACACGAGTTTTCTTCTTCTAAACTGTGACAAAGAGTATCTTCCCGACAACAGGAAAAAAAAAAGACACATCTATGAATGTAACTGTTAGCTGTTCTATTAAAGGCAGGGTTTTATTTCTCTTGAAGTTCGACAATCGTAAAATATCATAAATCACAAGGCTTTGTTCCTAATGACTTTCTCCATGAATCATTAAGCTCTATAGACACCCCCCCCCCACGGGAAAGTTAAATTTTCAAATTCTTCCCCAATTTTCTAAGTGTTCTTGGAATCGTTGAAAATTTGAACATCAGAGTAGATTTTAAAAAGTTTCTCCTCTTTTTTAATGAACGGAAAGTGTTTTGCGGGGTAAAAAAATAACTGCAGAAGGCAGACAGCTTCTCGTGAAGCTGTCATTTTTTTTTTTTTTTTTGAATTAAAAAATTCAATTTCTTTCGTTGCCTCCAATTTTGAAAGTCCTAGACAGACGTTCTTACATGGGCATTTTCCAGCCTTCTAAAGTCTGAGATAGGTCAAAGCATATTTAGTAGATAGTTCCTTTTTCTTTAAAATGTATTTAAGACACAATTTTCACATAAACTCCCGAGTATAAGGCTGAAAAATTACTTCTCACATTAATAACACATATCATTCGAAAGAGCGGATTAAATTTTAACCACAGGCAAAGCAGTGGCGAATAACAGTAGTATGTATTAGAAATAGACCAAAGCTTCGCTTTGGCTGAAGCATGAAGTGTGATTCGGCCACTTCGGCCTGTAATAATTTATGTTGGAAATTATCATTTTACAAGTATAATTACATAAAATATTGTTCTTTAAGCTACACACAATCATAAAATACAGTAAAGAACAAAAGAAAATAATATTTAATTAAATGATTGGGTGTATTGAACTCATAGAATCAGAAAGAAGCTTCGGCCAGTAGTTGGTAGAAGCGGTAGTATTTTGGTTTTCGGCGCTTCGGCTAAACCCCGCTTCGTGCCATCTCTAGTATGTATATACAGGGTGAGTTCGATCGAATCTGCCATACGAAAAGGGGTGATAGAAGAGCCCAAGTGGAGTATAGAACCACCCATTAGCGGTGTCAATTCGTAACCGTAACCGAGTTATGGTATATTTAAGGAAAATGCACAAAAAAACAAAATTCTGAGAAAAAGACCAATTTCTGAAGTTCCTGTTGGGTCTACGCACAAAATAAGCACATATTACGAAAGAGCAGA
Source organism: Uloborus plumipes (assembly GCA_038373865.1). NCBI lineage: Eukaryota > Metazoa > Arthropoda > Arachnida > Araneae > Uloboridae > Uloborus > Uloborus plumipes. Next base: position 119,206 of record JAXGGA010001309.1, read on the forward strand.
AAAAATCCTTTAAAATGACATCTTTTTCATCAAGATAGTCGCACTTTATAGCGAGTTACAAGCTTTCCAACACTGGAAACATATAAAACACTGGAACAATATAAAATTTAGAACATAAAATTATGAATCTTCGCTATTTTCCCTATTTTGACGAAGGGCGATTTTCATACTGTTACAAACAAACGCCAGAATATCCGCTGAGCTTAAAGCCCAATGTGATTTTCTGTTGTATCATCTGAAAGCTAGTGAAATGGGCCAGTTTTTAGTAGATTTGATCGGTTGTAGCTCATACGGTTGTTTCTGAAATTTTTGACTGAAAAGTTTGATGAAATTTCATTTTCCGCTCTCTCCCAAACAGAAGTAACATAAAGTAAATCAGGCAAGCACTGCTTCCAGAATCTCTAAATATTCTATTCCTGTCAGGTTACATTGAAACTCTATCAACCGATCGCCGATTACGCCAAGTCAAACCTTTAAGCTGAATCGCTTTTGGAATGATAAGTTTAAATAAGGTTGAAAATTAATTTTGTTCAAAATACTGATGCTACAGAAATGTACATGTATCGTGCAACTTCGAGTTAACATCGACTCACCTGTCCAGTTTTTTTTTAGGAAATGATGTAGTTGAATGTCTCAGCCTAGTAGACATCTGCAAAATTTTTACTCGTTTTGGAGATCTGGGTTGCTAAACCAATGCTCTTGTGTGAAATGGTTAGAAGAAATTTGCATATCCGATTGAGTGCGAAAGTAGCATATGTTAGTGACAAATTTGAATATATTCCATGTATTGAAGGTTTATTTGTGTGAAGATTGTTTCCTTAGGGGAATTTAAATTGATACACTGTTGCGATACTAATCCGAGACTCGTGGTTTCAAATGTGATTTAGCTTAAAGATCTGGCGTAATCGGCGATCGGTTGATAGAGTTTCAATGTAACCTGACAGGAATAGAATATTTAGAGGTTCTGGAATCAGTGCTTGCCTGATTTACTTTATGTTACTTCTGTTTGGGAGAGAGCGAAAATAATTTTCCAACACAGTGGTATTTCTGCACATTCTTCAAATGCAGTTCGAGATTTTCTGACAGAACAATCAGCAAGGGATTGGTCATTTGGGTCCCATTCCTTGGTCACCTAAATCACCAAACCTGACGCCAGTGAACTTCTTTGTTTGGGGACTCTTGAAACAAGCAATTTACTGCTCGGATGCAACCAGTTGGTAGGATTTGCGCATTTGGCTTGATAGAGCGGTAGCAAAAGTGAAAATGAAATTTCATTGAGAGCGACGGTAATTTCCGCTCGTAAAAGGCCAAGGGCTTCTATCTGGTGTGGTGGATGATAATTTCAGTAGCTCTGGGAAATTTTGAAGATTGCTTACATGTAAATAGACTCATAGATGTTAGTGTAACTTATTTACTTTGAATTTTTCTTTGTGAAAAGCGCGTTAAAGTAATGCTTCCATTGTTTCTTCAAGTTGTGGTCTTCTGTTGTGATTGTTAACTCAATAAAGTGTTACAATTTAATATTTAGCTTTAAAACTTTCCTTTTCTTGAATAAAGGAAACAGTACATTTACATGAAATATAAAATTTAGAACATAAAATTATGAATCTTCGCTGGTTTCCCTATTTTGACGAAGGGCGATTTTCATACTGTTACAAACAAAAGCCAGAATATCTGCTGAACTTAAAGCCCAATGTGATTTTCTGTTGTATCATCTAAAAGCTAGTGAAATGGGCCAGTTTTTAGTAGATTTGATCGGTTGTAGCTCATACGGTTGTTTCTGAAATTTTTGACTGAAAAGTTTGATGAAATTTCATTTTTGAGTGTTTCCAGTGTTTGAAAGCTTGTAACTCGCTATAAAGTGCGACTATCTTGATGAAAAAGATGTCATTTTAAAGGATTTTTTCTGTTCTTTCGAAATATGTGCAAATTTTGTGCGTAGACCCAACAGGAACTTCAGAAATCGGTCTTTTTCTCAGAATTTTGTTTTTTTGTGAATTTTCCTTAAATATACCATAACTCGGTTACGGTTACGAATTGACACCGCTAATGGGTGGTTCTATACTCCACTTGGGCTCTTCTATCACCCCTTTTCGTATGGCAGATTCGATCGAACTCACCCTGTATACAGTGAATTCTCACTTATGCGCCGGCCCAAGGGACCAACAGAAAAAGGAGCATAAATGAGAGAGACGTATAAGTGAACAAGCCTATTTAAAGGACTAAAACGCAACATGAGAGAATGAATAAAAATGTTTCTTTTGAAAAGGGACATATTACTACGGTTTGGCAATTACTGTAACGTAACTACAATGATAAAGAGAAAACCAAAATTGTAACATGAAAAATTACAAACTGTTCCCTTTAAAACGATGCATAATAGATATTTGTCCCTCTCCGAACTCTAGTTCATGTGGAAAAAGGCCTTCTGTGAGCAATAAAGGCGAAAGATTAAAGAGGAAAGTGAAGAAAAATGCTTATTTTTTAAAGAAATTAAATTAAATTTTTTACATTTTACGGAAAATTTGGCGCATAAGTAAAATATATATCTTTAGAGCGACGCATAAACGAATGATACTATTATCATTTTGCTATGGAATGTGCTGGGACCATTTAAAATCGTCGCATAAGTGAAAAAGGCGCATAAATGAGGCGGCGTATAAGTGAGAGTTCACTGTACTTATATACAATACACTCTAATATACAGGGTGTCCACTCCAATCGTGGCCCAAAAAATCAAATTTTGAAAGAGTTACAAAATTTAAATTTTTATACAGCCCCCCAGTCTTATCAATCATGTTTAGTAAAACATTCTTGACACTGTAACGTTTAAAACTTAAAAAAAATCACTGTTCTATGACGCAAACCGAGAATTGACCGAGTTATTGAAAATTGACCGAGTTATGACGTTTTGAAAAATCAAGATTTTGAAGGATTTCGCATACGATCCCTTAAGCTATCTCTCGATTAGGGATGCACCGATTAATCGGCAGTACCGATTAATCGGCCATAATCGGCAAAATCGGGCCGATTAATCGGTGGAAAAAATATTTTTCAAATATTATTCTTTAAATTGTTCCTTTACTAAGAAACTATGATGAATAACTTTATTAACAGTAATAATAATCCTAACAGTTGATATAAAGTTTTTTTTTTAAATTAATTATCCTACTTTGAATAAATATACATAGACAATGTTGCAATATTTTTCATGTGGAGATAGTTTTCTCTTAGCACAGTGCTTTTAGTTAACCTCTAATTTTCAAAGAATAAAAGTATTGAATTAAAGGCTACTGATTATTAAAAAGTATGAATTAAAAGTACTCCTAAATTGGAGTGCTCACCACAGACTCCCCTCTCCCTTTTTTTTGAATTTTTATGTCCAATTACAATAACTCTAACAATGTGTCAATACTATTATTGACAATAATATGAAAATTGGTTCTAAGATATTTGATAAAATATTGAAATTATTTTGTGAAAACTAGGAAAATGGGAAAAAATCTTCTCTCGGAAATAAATTACTAATTATTTCTAACTTCGAATTGTATAAGAGAGAAAAAATAGTGATGGTAAAATTGAAAACAATCATCCTCATCATTAATCGGCTCAGCCGATTAATCGGCCGATTATCAACTGCCGATTAATCGGTAATCGGCCAATTTGCTTATCGGTGCATCCCTACTCTCGATGACGTCATGAAATAATGCAAAATCTTGATTTTTCAAAACGTCATAACTCGGTCAATTTTTGTGGTAGAATAGTGATTTTTTTTTTAGTTTTAAACGTTACAGTGTCAAGAATGTTTTGCTAAAGATGATTGATAGGACTGGGGGGGCTGTATAAAAATTTAAATTTCGTAACTCTTTCAAAATTTGATTCTTTGAAAGACATTGAATAGACCCAAAATTCCTTTCATAATTTGGAGATTTTTTCCTAAATAAACTATATGCTTATCTCTAATGGTTTAGAAATTAGCTATTGGTCCACGATTGGAGTGGACACCCTGTATATCGACAAACATGTGTGTGTGCCAATCACGGATACAAGGGAGGGGCGATGGGGGCGATCGCTCCTCCCTTCGGAGACTCACCACTGATAAATTTTCAACATTGAAGTTTCAAAAAGGCCTTTTTTGACCATCTTTGATGCTAGCAGATGGGAGGTTTAGGGCTTTCCTCAGTTTGCGTTTCGAAATTGAAGTCCAAAACATATTAGGCAGTGGTTGGAAAAACTACATTTATTTTGTAGCAAACTACAACTACAACTACTTTGTTATGAATGTAGTTAACTACAACTACAACTACTTTTTTTTTAATGTAGCGACTGCAAACTACTTTTGATTTGTAGTCGCTACTTCGCTACTTAAAAAAAAAAAAAATAGATGAAAAGCATGCACCGTTTGTGGATTGACCCGAAAAATTCGAAAAGTGGTTTCCATTAATAAATTAACTCATTTGAATATGGAATAGAACTAGGAATTGTCTTTGAATTTATTTGTTCCTTTTCTTTTTTGTTCCTTCTTTTTGCTAAAATTTGTCCGTTTTAGTTTTTTTACAATTTTTACGAATATTCGCCACAAGAAATGATTCAAAGGTTGAAAAATCGAAAGAATTCAACCTACAATTTTTTTAAATTTCTTGCCAGGGAATATTTAGGAACATGAAAATTATTTCAAGGCGAATAAAAATTATGATGCCAAAAAAACCAATCACATCCAAACAGGTAGAATTTCGTCAAAGTGATGTATCTAAGGGGCTCAGCTCATATTTTTATGGTTCTTATTTCTCATTGCTTTCGCTGCTGTACTCGTGCAAGATTTGCACCAGTCGGAGTCAATTAAACCTTTCTTCTCTTTTTTTTGAAATTTTTTCTCATTTATTTATTATTTTTTTTAAATTTAAAAGTAGTTTCCAGAAATCGCTACAAACTACTATTTTTTCGTATCGCACTACTCACTACTCTACTTTATTTTAAAAAGTAGTGCGCTACACTACAAACTACTAAAAAATGTAGTTACTACAGTAGTTTCGCTACTTGTAGCGCGCTACTTCCGACCGTACATTTGTAAACCAAGATACATAGTGAAATGTTACATAATAAGATCAATCGCTCCTTAGAAACATTTATAAATCCGCCCTTGTGTGTGTGTATGGTGTATGCATGCATGAATATTAGTTCTTAATTTAATACACGCTATAGTCTCTTTTGAGCTCTTGCATAAATATTATACAGATAAAATTAAAATTCAGACTGAGAAATTTTTATTAAAAGAACCACATGCAAAAGTAGAAATTATGCATAACCTTTGAGCAAGATGAAAAATTGCATGTTACTTTTTCACAAGTTTACAATAATGAGTTTTTCATGCAAAAAAGTTCCAAAAAGATTTCTAATCTTGTTTTCTTCTTTTCTTTCATGTTTCGAAAAAAGAAGGAAAAAGAAAAAAAAAAAAAGATTCTTTGAATGTGAAAAGTAACTCCTTTTCGTTCAACGTAGTGTAAAATCTTTTGAAAGAATTTATAAGGTAAAGACTTAAATCACGCAGAGCTATCAAGATGAAGAAAAAATGGCCTTCTTTTAGGAATGATAAGGAAGGGAATCTGGAAAGAGATGAAAAGTTTATTTTTTCCGTGAATGTAAAATCGAGATATATTTTGAAATGAGAAAACATGAAGCAATGCGAAGCTTGGACGAAAAAACTTTCTTGCTTTGATTTTCGCATTTATTGAAATAAATCACTACAATTCTACTCAATAGTCTGTGGAGTTAGCGACAAAAACAGCCGAAATATTTCACTTCCGGATACCAGTGTGAAATTTGGTACAGAGCTTAGGTACATATATAAGAACAAAAAACCGCCGGGAGACACTTGATCAGGGGTCATGAACTCCCGTGATGACGTCATCAAGATGGCCGCTTTTACAGGTAATACGTTCGTTTAATTGCTTAAAACTCCATCATATACTAAAATATTGCTAAACTCAAATGTATCATCTGAAAGCTCTTTAAAAGAACTATTTAGAGATATTTAATTTTTCTTTCTGAGGTCAAGGGACCACCTGTAATGACGTCATCAAAATGGCCCCTTTTACAGGTAAATACGTTTGTTTAACTCCCCCTAAAACTCCATCATAGATTTAAATATTTCAAAACTCAACTATATCATCTGAAAGCGCTTTAAAAGATCTATTTATAAAGATTTAATTTTTCTTTCTGAGGTCAAGGGCTCACCTGTGATGACGTCATCAAAATGGCCGCTTTTACAAGTAAATACGTTCGTTTAACTGTTTAAAACTCTATTATAGATTCAAATATTGCAAAACTCAACTATATCATCTGAAAGCTCTTTAAAAGAGCTATTTAGAAAGATTTAATTTTTCTTTCTGAGGTCAAGGTCCCACCTGTACTGACGTCATCAAAATGGCCGCTTTTACAGGTAAATACGTTTGTTTAACTCCCCCTAAAACTCCATCATAGATTCAAATATTGCAAAACTCAAATATATCATCTAAAAGCTCTTTAAAAGAGCTATCTAGAAAGATTTAATTTTTCTTTCTAAGGTCAAGGGCCCACCTGTGATGACGTCATTTGAGGCCATTTTGATGACGTCATTACAGGTGGGACCTTGACCTCAGAAAGAAAAATTAAATCTTTCTAAATAGCTCTTTTAAAGAGCTTTCAGATGATATATTTGAGTTTTGCAATAATTGAATCTATGATGGAGTTTTAGGGGGAGTTAAACAAACGTATTTACCTGTAAAAGCGGCCATTTTGATGACGTCATCACAGGTGGGCCCTTGACCTTAGAAAGAAAAATTAAATCTTTCTAAATAGCTCTTTTAAAGAGCTTTCAGATGATATATTTGAGTTTTGCAATATTTGAATCTATGATGGAGTTTTAGGGGGAGTTAAACAAACGTATTTACCTGTAAAAGCGGCCATTTTGATGACGTCATCACAGGTGGGCCCTTGACCTTAGAAAGAAAAATTAAATCTTTCTAAATAGCTCTTTTAAAGAGCTTTCAGATGATATATTTGAGTTTTGTAATATTTGAATCTATGATGGAGTTTTAGGGGGAGTTAAACAAACGTATTTACCTGTAAAAGCGGCCATTTTGATGACGTCATTACAGGTGGGCCCTTGACCTTAGAAAGAAAAATTAAATTTTTCTAGATAGCTCTTTTAAAGAGCTTTCAGATGATGTATTTGAGTTTTGCAATATTTGAATCTATGATGGAGTTTTAAGCAGTTAAACGAACGTATTTACCTGCAAAAGCGGCCATTTTGATGACGTCATCACAGGTGAACCCTTGACCTCAGAAAGAAAAATTATATCTTTATAAATAGATCTTTTAAAGCGCTTTCAGATGATATAGTTGAGTTTTGAAATATTTAAATCTATGATGGAGTTTTAGGGGAGTTAAACAAACGTATTTACCTGTAAAAGCGGCCATTTTGATGACGTCATTACAGGTGGGCCCTTGACCTCAGAAAGAAAAATTAAATTTTTCTAAATAGCTCTTTTAAAGAGCTTTCAGATGATATATTTGAGTTTTGCAATATTTGAATCTATGATGGAGTTTTAGGGGGAGTTAAACAAACGTATTTACCTGTAAAAGCGGCCATTTTGATGACGTCATCACAGGTGGGCCTTGACCTTAGAAAGAAAAATTAAATCTTTCTAAATAGCTCTTTTAAAGAGCTTTCAGATGATGTATTTGAGTTTTGCAATATTTGAATCTATGATGGAGTTTTAAGGGAGTTAAACAAACGTATTTACCTGTAAAAGCGGCCATTTTGATGACGTCATCACAGGTGAGACCCTTGACCTCAGAAAGAAAAATTAAATCTTTCTAAATAGCTCTTTTAAAGAGCTTTCAGATGATATATTTGAGTTTTGCAATATTTAAATCTATGATGGAGTTTTAGGGGAGTTAAACAAACGTATTTACCTGTAAAAGCGGCCATTTTGATGACGTCATTACAGGTGGGCCCTTGACCTTAGAAAGAAAAATTAAATCTTTCTAAATAGCTCTTTTAAAGAGCTTTCAGATGATATATTTGAGTTTTGCAATATTTGAATCTATGATGGAGTTTTAGGGGAGTTAAACAAACGTATTTACCTGTAAAAGCGGCCATTTTGATGACGTCATCACAGGTGGGCCCTTGACCTCAGAAAGAAAAATTAAATCTTTCTAAATAGCTCTTTTAAAGAGCTTTCAGATGATACATTTGAGTTTTGCAATATTTCAATCTATGATGGAGTTTTAAGCAGTTAAACGAACGTATTTACCTGTAAAAGCGGCCATTTTGATGACGTCATCACGGAATGACCTTGACCTCCGATCAAGTGTCTCCCGGCGTTTTTTTGTCCTCCTATGTGAATTTAAGCCCCACATAAAATTTCAGACTGGTATCCGGAAGTGAAATATGTTTGCACTAACTCCACGCACACACCACACGACCTCTCTTAATCCCTGCGTTACTGCGAGCTCGCTTGAAAGAGTAGAAGTTGATGAATTTTTGGATTCACGAAAATAATGTAGAACGATTCTTTTTTAATTATCTTTTCGCATGCATGGTCGAAAAATGTTCCCCATTGCTTTCAGAACAAAAAATACCGTTGTAACTTATTTAGTTAATGTTTTTAAAAGCTTTTTTTCCTAAATTTTAGTAAAATGTCAAAAATCTGAACCAATTGGTGCCATAAGTAGTTCGAATTTTTGAAATAAGCAAGAAAATATAGTTTAGTAAAATAGATTGCTATTGAATCAAATGAAGTGTAATGTACAACATGTATGTACAGTCATAGAAAAAAACAAGAAGTTCTGTCAAGAACTAAACGAGCCTACTTTCCCGTACATCGACATCGGCATTCTAGCATCTGATCATTATTCTCTTGATTATCTAAGACTAAAAATTATGTCAAACATACCTTTAAAAGCAAAATATACCTCTCTCATCAGATGAAATAGACACATAAAAAGTAAATAAATGAATAAATAAAGTTTTGTCGCACCTTTTAAAGAATGTAACTGTTACAGTTCTTCCGTAGAAAAATTCCTCAATTGTTTTCAAAAAAAAATTAAAAGTACAAAGTACATCAAAACACATTTTATCAAAGAAAGAAAAAAAAAGAAAAAAAAGAAAAAAAAACTCGTCCGTTGATAAAATGTCTCGAATTTCACTTTTAATCCGTTGCCAGTTGTTAAATATAAATTAAGAATAAAATGCCCTAGTGAATGAAACATTTTTGTTACAAAAAAAAATCGTCTGCCAAAAATAATAATAATAATAATAATAAATTCAATAAAACAAATGAATAAATAAACAAAAAATCGTCTGCACAGTCAGTCATTTTTTTCGGACTGTTTACTCAAAAGTTATTAGGGGTGACAGCTTGCTTGAGCGGTTCAATGTTGAATGAAAAATTGTTCAAATCGGAAATGTAAATACGGGAATGAAGTATCCTTGAAAAGTTCTTTCCAACAAAAAAAAGTTTGTTCAAATCGGACTGTTCATTAAAAAGTTAGTATCGCGGGACCGGTTATTTGAACGGCTCAAAGTTGAACCAAAAATTGTTCAAATCAAAAAATCAAATATGGGAATGAGCTGTACTCGCCGAGATCTTTCCAACAAAAAAAAGTTTGTCCAAATCGGAATGTTCATTCAAAAGTTATTAGGGGGGGACAGACAGACAGACCGACAGACCGACCGACACACAAATTCCCCATCTCAATACCCTACTTTCAAATTTTTAATTTTTCGATATTCATTTTACCTCTTTATTTTTTTAACTTGGCGATATTTTTTGGACTTGGCGATATTTTTTTTTAACTTGGCGATATTTTTTGGACTTGGCGATATTTTTTCGATGCATTAAGCTACTTTTAATACTTTTTTCGTCTTTCTTTTATTTTTAACGGGAAAGTAGGCTAAAAACGAAACACTCGCTCGTATTCGAAGACTATTAACACTTAGAGACACGTGTAATATGTTACTTTTTCAGGAATAATGTGTTCTATAAATTTCTATTGGTAAATTGTTGTTAAGGGGTCGTCTTCATATGAAAATCGGCATCAACTTTAAAATTTTCTATGAAAACCCCCCTTTTATATCACATATTTATGATCAGCAACATCATTTAACTTTGTATACCAAATCGTTTTAAATTTGCTCAAGCCGTTGCTTCACAATTGAACTGAGAAAAAACCGTCCCGTAATGTTAAAAATATTTTTGATACTTGGGCATATAATACCTAAACCACGATAGGTACGGCAAAGTTTGTTTTTTTATATCAAAGTATGAACCAACCCAACAATAAAAACGTCATTGACTTCTTCTCGGAGAAAATTTTGAATTTTTTATGAATTTTGAAATTAATATTTGAAAAAATGATGATCTGTAACCATATAATATTTTGATGGAGAAACAATCTAGAAGGGATTTCAAAGGAGAATCCGAAATGGGAGCTCAAAATATCCAGTAGTTTTTGAGATATGCTAAAAGAACCATTTTTAGGGACCATATACAACTGTGCAAACTGAAACAATAGCAGGGTATTTCTATGCAAAGAAAGAGGAATATGCTTATCCACCAGTTGCAGAACATGCTCAGCGTTTTTATATAGTGTTTAGTTTTCAACAGTTATAATATGTTGAAAGCGAAACGCTGATAAAACTGCTGAGTATATTTTAAAATTGGTAGACAATCATATTTTTTGTCCATTAGTCAGGAGTCTGCATTCATGCAACATGTAGCAATTCAGAAAACTTTTTCCGTGGACACTTGATTTTCATAGAAAACTGTGGTGTCTCGGAAGGTTATTTGAAATAATTTGTGAAGATTAGACTTTTTTTTTAATTCTGAGCCACGGTTTTAACATTTTTGCCAATCCTAATACAGTAGTTTATATAAATACAAGAGGTTACTTTTAAGTTGTAACTTCTCTCCAGAAGGTGTGAGCGGCATGGGTTAGTGCGTAGCTAAAAATATGCATCAATCTTTGTTTAATCAAAAAGATAGAATGTTGCGTTTTTCCCTTGAACTCTACACAGTAGGGTTTTCTCTTCCAAATTTCAAAAAAATATTATAACTTTAACAAAACCCGAGAATTTTTAATTAATTACGAAAAGCAAACGTATTATTGCGAGTAGCTTTAGGTAATTTAATCGAAAAAATATGATTTGTCTACTCTTTGTAAATTTCGACCTTGAAAGTAGCCTTTTAAATGTGGTGGTGGTCCCTAAATCTTTGGTCTGTCATAACTTTTGTTCTACTGGTCCTAAAGTGATGCCGCTTGGTACCCAGCGTACTTTTGGCCCTCCGCACCTAATTATGTAACCAAATGTAGGGGTTCCCATTTGAAAATTCAGACTTTGAGTTCATTTCTTTTTGTATATAGCCCCTTATCAAAATTTTACTCACATAGTTTTAAAGAAGACTTTAATCCATGTCAGAAGACACCTTTTTTTTGTTCTTGGCAAGTATAGCCGCCGAATAATTCAGAGTGTTTCGTTTTTTTTTTCTATGACTGTACATTGTACATGTACTTGTACATAGCATTCAATACGAAACATAACGCTAGAGTATTCATGTACTTGTACTTACATTTTGTAACAAGAATTCGCTCTCATTGTTTCCTGTGAACATAAAGGAAAATTGAAAAATATCTGCAGCTCTGTATGTACTCTGAGAAACTATTGTGCAGTAATAATACACTGTGAAAATTTTTGTGTAACCTTATTGAATAAATAAGGTTTCAGAGCAGTTCTGCCTACATTGCTATGGAGTAATTACTTACCCCATATATCTGGTGTTAAGTAACATATCACTTGTGGAAGGTTACACCATAGTAGTGTAATTATAGCAAAATGTTTCACCAATTTCTGAGTAAGGTTCCACCAGAATTATCCGTCAAAAGAAAGAAGAGGAAAAAAGCGCATTCATCAGGTTGAAAGATTGCTTTCAATGAGTCGTTTATTTAATGTTTGTCAGATTCATGCTTTTCCACGACGACAATAAACTTTACAAATTCGTAAGCATTTTTACTGACACACGATAGGATCGACCGTCAATCGCGAACTTACCGCGTCCAGAGAGCTCTCAAAGCAAGCACGCTTTATCACTCAACTGGTTAAGGCACATCTTGGATACGTTCATAAGAGTAAAAGAACTCTGCGCCGATGTTAGTCTTAACGCATGCGCTTTGAATAATACCCAAGTAATTTTAACGCTTAGTGGAACTTCACACACGCAACTAGAAACTTTCCTCCAGCATTTAGAGGTTTTTTCTTTTCTTTTTTTTTTAAAATCGGAGGAGGTTACTTCGGAAGTTGTGTAACGTTATACCCATTAACAATGACAATCTTACACTGTAAAGAATTTATGTTGTTTTTACAGTATAATACAGCTAATTTTCTCTACTAATAATAAAGCTGAAGGTGGTTCTGTCTGTCCTTCTTTCTTTCTTTCTTTCTTTCTTTCTGTCTGTCTGTCTGTTACGCGCGTAGCGCCAAAACCGTTCGGTCGATTTTCATGCCACTTGGCACAAAATTAGTTTGTAGCATGTAGTTTTGCACCTCGAAGCGATTTTTCGAAAATTCCATTTCGTTCTTTTTCTATTCGAATTCTTAGCGGAAATTCGATAAAATAGGGAAGAAATATTTCACACACATTTTCAAGTCTTATGTCATTCGAAAGCTTGGAATTTTCTGCACAAAATGAAGTTTTTTCGAAGTTTCTACGATCATCAGGAGAGCTGTAACAATTGTTTTTAGAATCCCGAAATTCAAGGCTTACCTTCAGTAAAGCAAGCCAAACGATTCTAAAATGGTTGAACTTTAGAATAAAATTTGTTTGAAAAGAGAGATAAAATGAATTATTTTATCAACGGAAATCAATTTTTCATGTTGTTACTATGGTTACGTGTTCATACTTATTTTTGTTTCTTTCTTTTTCCAGGGTTGCCAGCGTCTATCTTCGTAGGCTACGGCCAGACGTAGTATTTTCGATTCTACGGTAGTATTTTTTCGGCCCAAATAAGGAGCATAGTATGTTTCTGGCAACCCTGTTACCAATACACTAATGACTTAATTAAAAGATTTGGCGGATTTTTTTTTTTTTTTTTTTTTCATTTTCATAGATTTCGCATTTCAGCAACATTGATTTTGGCAACGTTTGGAAACAGTAGTATTTTGTAATATTTTTTTTAGAGGAGGCGTAGTTTTTTTTTGTTCCAATTCTCTGGCAACCCTGTCTTTTTCCCGGTGAAGCGGTGAAGATGCTTTGGGACCCTGCTTGGCGCGTTTTCAAAAAGTCAACTACGCCAAATAGCTAGGGTTACCACGCTTGGCGCGCCTATCGTTCATTTAGCGAGAAAAGGGTACCTAAAGCACAGATTAACGAAAAATCGTATCAATTGCGATATTGCATCGTTTTTTTAAAGTGTTTCATTTCGGAAAATGTATTGTTTTGTTTTTTAAGCTAGGAAAGAAAACTTTCTTCTTCTCTTAAACTTTGGTAAGATTTCTGTTGGTTCCTGTTATCAACAAAATTGTTCTTATTTTCTCTTTTGGCTTATTTTTGTCCATCTCCCTTGGGGTTGCATTCGAATGTTCCAAGGGGGTGTTTTACCCCATTTGTCGGGTAAATCAGTGTTTTCAATGCAAGGTGATATGAATTGGTTAACAAAAGTGATATGAATTGGCGCGACCACTTGGCGATATATCGCCGAGCTTTTGATCGCCAAGTATTTGACGCCAATTGGCGAAAAAAAATTTTTTTTTTGATTTAGGTTCAATTTGGCGCTGTTGGCGATATTTTGCGAAAAATCCACTGAATGATGTTAAAATCGATGATATTTAGGAGATAAATCATTGTAAAACATTTTTTTGCATTGTTTCGGAGCAAACTAGGGATACAAATGTTTGAATTGTTATCTTGCTCACTCCAAGCACTATTTTAGCACTTAAGGCATCTACTAAGAAATTTACATGTAAAATTAAGTAGTGTGGGGTCCATATCAGATCTTTATATCACTTTGAAGGAATTATAGTTGAATAAAACTAAAATAGAGCATTTTTTCTGCGATATCAATTATTTTACAAATGAACTTTTAATTTTATACCACGGGCAAAGCCGTGCGGGTACCGCTATTATTGTAATAAACTGTAAAAATTGCTAATTTTACAGTACTAAAGTTTACTGCCCTGAATTTCATTTTTAAGCTGGAACCTTTGTTGCCAGTATTATACTGTTGTTTTACAGTATAATAGAGCTAAATTTTACGGCAATAAACTGTAAAATTTCTAACTTTACAGTAAGAAACTGTAACATTGCTAATTTTACAGTTTATTACCGTGAATTTTACTGTTTTAAATTGGAACCTCGGCTGCCAGTATTATACAGTAAAAACAACAGTTTTTTTTTTGCAGTGTGCTCTCATTTTTTACATTGCAATAGTGTGCCGTGGGATAGAAGTGCGATCGTTTTCTCGAGAACCTGCGGTCGTATACTGTCGTGCTAAGCACAAAAGTCGTATCTGCACTTTTTAATAAAATTGAGTTATCGCCACCCACGGAGTAGAAAGAAGGAGAGAAATGTTCTACGGATGCGCTAGTTTAAAAGTGGCAATGAATTCTCACCCGCCGCCAGAGGACGCTAGCTGAAACGCTCCCTATCTACTACGGGAATCAATGTAAATGATACTGAATCTGTCATCTTTTTAAATGCTGCTATGGGGGGGGGGGATTTTTTTTTTCAACTGGATTTTAGTGTAAACCATCGATTAACATTATGAACTAAATATGACTTTGATCCACCCCACTGAAATTTTGCCGTATTTTTTAAGAAAGGTTTAACCGACGGCATCTAGCTACTTGCCAAATTTGACATATATGCGACTGTATGTGACATTTTCTTTGCATTGTACGATATAATTTTTGCTGAGAATCAGTTCTCTAATTTGTTGATAAATTAAGCATGAGGCAAAAAATTAATTATGTCAGAATTTAATTTTGTTATTAATTAAATATATTTAGTAGACAAAATAATTATTAGTTTAAATGTATTTATTAAATATATTTAGTTCATAATGTTAATCGATGGTTTGAGCAAAATTCCAATTAAAAAAAAAAAATTCTTGCCAACAGCAGTCTTTTAAAATGACAGATTCTGTCAGATTTGGCAAGTTGGTAAGTGCATTCGATTAAACCTATTTCTCAAAGAATACGGCACCTATTTTCGTGGGATGAAATTCATATTTAATTCATAATGTCAATCGAAGATTTACACGAAAATCCAGTTGAAAAAAATTTTTTTTCTTCCCCATAGCAGCATTTAAAAAGATGACAGATTCAGTATCATTTACATTGATTCCCGTCGGAGATAGGGAGCGTTTCAACTAGCGTCCTCTGGCGGCGGGTGAGAATTCGTTGCCACTTTGAGATAGCAGAGATTTAGCTCCTCCTCTTTAATCTCCTTGTCGCCACCAAGTGGCTCTTTGTGACGTATTTTACCTAAATACAAAATTATATGGTCATGTGAGAACGGGAAATATTTTTGAACAAATTCTGAAAAAGTTTCATCTGAATCAAATGCAAGGTGGAGCAAAACTTTAAAGAGTCAAATCTCAGTTTGAGCTCGACTGTAGATACCACTTTTGCGCTTAGTACGGCAGTTCGCACATCCAGAATGAAAGGGGCACCTATTAAAATAGCGGTTTTGAGAAAAATCGATTTGAAAATTTAACCTTTTTTAAATCCTTGCCCTGGCTCTAATAAATTGTTACAACTAGCCAAGCTTATATTGCTTGGTTGATTAAAGGTTCTGCTAGGTGACTACACTGTTAAAAAATTTTCCTGAAATATTACGGTAAAAGTTACTGGCATTCATGTTGCCAGTAACTTTTACCGTAAAATCTTTTTTTACTGTAAAATTTTACGGTAGAGAAAACTAGTGTTAAAAAGCGCGAGATGCAAATGACAAGAATCGATCCCGGGACCCATTTTTTATACACCGTTTTGCTATCCACGATACAAGATGAGATATATCAGAGGGTCTCAGCTGCATCGCATAGTAAGTCACGTTGTGAGCAATTGGCGCTGCAATCGCAATTTTTCTAACAGTACGATTTACTGTAAAATTTTTCTGTACTGTAAACGCTACATTTTACAGTAACGTCTACCGTAAAAGTTTCCTGAATTTTTAACAGTGTATGGTGTGCGTTTCCCGGCCAATTTTAAATTAGTCAGTAATTAATGAAAAGTGCCCCTTTCATTCTCCATTTTCGTGAAGAATGAAAGGGGCACATCTCAAAATAGCTCTTCTTATGGGCATCGGCATATACACCCTTTAATTTTTTTTTGAAGTTCTTGTCGTGACTTCATATCGCTGTTTCATTTCAGAGCGATATTAAATCAAATTTTAATTCCTAATGATTTGACGCTAGGTTACACAATACTATTCTTCTCGCTATGAAAAAAAGAACCCTTCATAAATTACTTGTGCACAAAAAATTTATACTTAATAACAAACAATTAAAACGAGTGTCATTTCAAAACAAATCAAAATTACGGTTTTCTTAATTGGTTTAAAAAAAGAACTAACCATAATTTACACCAATGACGCTCGGCGAACTGTGATTTTCAAAGATGTGCCCCTTTCAAACTCAATTCTCCCTTCACAATCGTCAGAATCGACAGAATGATAAGGGCATAAGTTGCTTTTTAGCTGCGACTTTAAACTCTAGAAAAAAATGGGTCAGTTTCTCATGTAAGGTGTACTAAGGTATGCTTTTTAAAGATATTTTCAAAAAATGCATTTTTTGAGATGTGCCCCTTTTATTCTGGATGTGCGAGTGGAACAACTGCTCAGTAATGTCAAACGTACTGTAGTCGCTGATTATATCCTGGTTACATTCTCATCAGCGACCATGAGCGTCGTTGAAAGAAAGCTTGGAGTAGTGATCGATCAAGTTACTTAATGGGAGAAAGGGTGTATGGCAATTCGCTCCCATTTGGAAAAGCTTTCTGCATGTGTTTGTTTCATCTTTATCCAGGCTTTTAATAAATGGGTCATTCTCACAGAAGCGATGATGTCCCTTTTGCAGATTGCAAATGTTTTTTGACTTATAGATACTTTCAGAATAGAATTTAACAAGGTAGTTAAATTTTCCATGGCTTATAATGTATTTTATGTAAATCTAATGTAGCCAAATTGCCATTCTCACACTTGTCTCCATTGTTACCAAACTAATAAGGGAATTTTTTTTTCTAAGCAAATAATTAGTACTTTCAAATTTTTGTGTTTTACATTTAAAAATGCTGAACCCTGCAAATGAATACCCTTTAAAACTGTAAAATGCACAGTAATAAACTGTAAAACTATCAATTTTAGTTCATGACTGTAAAATTAGCTATTTTACAGTTTATCAGTGTAAAATTAGAAATTTTACAGTTTATTAGTGTAAAATTAGCAATTTTACAGTTTATTAGTGTAAAATTAGCAATTTTACAGTTTATTGCTATAAGATTAGCAATTTTTAGCTAGTTGCTACAAAATTCGCTGTATTCTATATATATAAAAGAAAGTCGTGTTAGTTACACTACTTATAACTCAAGAACGGCTGTACCGATATGGCTAAAAATTGGTGGGTATGTAGCTTAGAGCCAGGAGATGGACATAGGCTATAATTTATGTGTGTCAGTTACATAAATAGAAAAACTGTCTTATTGACTAAGCTTTTTTACTAAGCCTTTTTTGACACCTCCATGGCTGAGCGACATAAAGCACACGTTCTGGCAGCTTCCGGTGCGCAGCAAACAGGTTGTAAGTTAGTGGTGCGTTGAGTGTTATTTGACTTTTTTGTGAAGTAATTTTTAACAAACGGATTATTTCCTTTAAAATTATATGTGATAAGCTGTCAGAAACGATTGTCACTTAAGAGTTTTTACGCCTCTGAGGCTGAGAGGTAGAAAGCGCTTGATGGGATAGCTCCTGCACTGCAGTTAAAGAGGTTGTTCTTCTCACTACTATTCTATCTTTTTCTATATACAGGGTGTCCACTCCAATCGTGGACCAATAGCTAATTTCTAAACCGTTAGAGATAAGCATAGAGTTTATTTAGGAAAAAATCTCCAAATTACGAAAGGAATTTTGGGTCTATTCAATGTTTTTCAAAAAATCAAATTTTGAAAGAGTTACGAAATTTAAATTTTTATACAGCCCCCCAGTCCTATCAATCATATTTAGTAAAACATTCCTGACACTGTAACGTTTAAAACTAAAAAAAAATCACTCTTCTACCACAAAAATTGACCGAGTTATGGCGTTTTGAAAAATCAAGATTTTGAAGGATTTCGCATACGGTCCCTTAAGCGATCTCTCGATGACGTCATGAAATAATGCAAAATCTTGATTTTTCAAAACGTCATAACTCGGTCAATTTTTGTGGTAGAAGAGTGATTTTTTTTTAGTTTTAAACGTTACAGTGTCAAGAATGTTTTACTAAATATGATTGATAGGACTGGGGGGCTGTATAAAAATTTAAATTTCGTAACTCTTTCAAAATTTGATTTTTTGAAAAACATTGAATAGACCCAAAATTCCTTTCATAATTTGGAGATTTTTTCCTAAATAAACTATATGCTTATCTCTAACGGTTTAGAAATTAGCTATTGGTCCACGATTGGAGTGGACACCCTGTATATAAAAGAAAGTCGTGTTAGTTACACTATTTATAACTCAAGAACGGCTGTACCGATATAGCTAAAAATTGGTGGGTAGGTAGCTTAGAGCCAGGAGACGGACATAGGCTATAATTTATGTGTGTCAGTTACATAAATAGAAAAACTGTCTTATTGACTAAGCCTTTTTACTAAGCCTTTTTTGACACCTCCATGGCTGAGCGACATAAAGCACACGTTCTGGCAGGTTCCGGAACGCAGTAAACAGGTTGTAAGTTAGCGGTGCGTTGAGTATTATTTGACTTTTTCGTGAAATAAATTATAAACAAACGCGTTACTTCCCTTGAAATTTATATGTGATAAGCTGTCAGAAACGATTGCTCATTCCTAGGATCCTGATGATCCCAACGGATATGCCGTTTGAATTTAAAAGACTTCAATTTTCGATCCGTCTTGCATTTGTCATGACCTTTAACAAATCATAAGGTCAATCCTTAAAAGTTTGTGGTTTGAATCTAGAACATCAATATTTTTTCTATGGTCAATTATATGTGGCATGTTTACGGGATGGAAGACCATCTGCGTTGTTTCTTTTTGCGCCTGATAATAAAATAAAAAATGTTGTGCATCACAAGGTACTTTAGTGAAGAGCAACCTATGTACTAAAATACAGAAACAATAATGAATGATTATTGTAGGTACTTAATTTTTTTTTATATTTTCTAATATAAAAAACTTAATAAATTCAAAAATTTTCTTATTTATTGCCTTTAAGGCGGAACAGAGTTCGCCGGGTCAGCTAGTATACTATAAAAACAACATCTGTTTTTTACAGTGTAATGAAAAAAAGTATGATATAAAATTTCTATGAAAAAATAATCCCTTGCAATAGGGCAATTCCATCGTTACAGACGTAACAATCGTAGACTTTGATCACAAATAATTCTGGTTTGGGCTGATGAAAGTCTTCAATTTTTTTCCTATAGTGTAACTTAATGATGTTTATGCTACATTAAATTTGCGTGCAGATTTCTTAATTACAAAAAAATACAGAAATTAAAAACTGCCTGTTACAGACGTAATTCACAAAACAGCAAAAACTCGACTATGTCATACAACTTACAATATTCCTCTGAATTGTACGGAAATTTTGAACTTTTTTTTTAATACGTGTTCTAGAGACTTCAAGCTTTCTAATACCATAAAGATTGTGTGGATTTTGACTGCCGAATTTGTGAAAAAAATTCATAAACTTGTTACGGACGAAACAAAGTGGTGTTACAGACGTAACATCTCTGATTTGAAAGTAGAAAACAGTATTTTAAAGCAAGAATAAACAAAGATTTTTGCGCTAAAACAATACAGTAGCATTAATTAACACATTATTTGAATATTTTAAGTTATACTGTAACAGTTTTAGAAAATTTGGGTAAGTCTGGGGAGTTGAGAGCAAATGCCGATATGTCAATATGTAACAATAAATTAATGCATCTTAAGACAATTATTTCCAAGAAAGATTGACACAAGAAAAGTTTAGAAGGCCCTTCACACAAATTTATTTATTTGTATTCTTAAAATTAATGCATAATGGGGCTGCTACATAAAAAAATCGGGAAAAGTAAATTCCTCCCTGGAATCAGTGATTGGTCTTAGGAGAACTTAAAAATTTGAAAATGTTGGATGATATAGCAGAATACTAGTACCAAACTAAAATTTAACCTTCTTGGTGACAGTTGATCAATTTCGATAATTTTTTTTTGAATGAAAAAATGTGTCCTTTTTCGTTCGACGTTTTCGAAATTCGAACGGCATTTTCGCAAATAAATTTCAATTACATGCCGACATAATTAAAAATTTCAAAATCAGAATACCAGAAACTTTAGTACTCGTACCATATTATGCTATATACATGTATTGCTCATCCTGTGCTTTTTACCTATTTAATTGGAAATTTACTTTTGCTACGGACGTAACATAGAGCCATTTGTTATGTCCGAAATGTTACGTCTGTAACAGCATTAATTTAAAAACTAAATCAGTTGCAATATTTTTAACTGTGGTGGGAAATTACTCTAAGAATTTGCCAAAAGGACCATTAAGGGTTTTTTTTTAATTTAGATTTTTTAGGACGTAATGACAACTTTTGCTTCTTTTTTGTTACAGACGTAACATCAAACTTCTTTTTTTCAAACTTCAATTACATCATTTAGATCAATTCAAAAGAAATTAATGAATGCATGTTATTATAGTACCGTTTTAGTGGTTAAAATTGTGCTACAAGTAGTTATTTTTGTTTTTATTTTTTGATGAGAAATATGCATTTGAAAATGTGTTCTTTTTTCTGGTTTTTACAAGTTCGTGAATATCGTACTTCCAACTAAGAAAACAAGTATTATTCTAACTCTTACCAAAAAACCAATGCAGAATTCTTAAAATATACATATTAAGCTTTAAAATGATGGATAACATAGCAACATAACTTCAATATGAATTTTTGACCAATTGGTTTCACTTTTCATGGAATGGCCCAGTAGTTAATGAACCCCTCAAAAAAAAAAAAAAAAAAAGTAAAGAAGATTTTTGTAGTTTATAGCTGAAAAACGTACACGTAATGACGTTGTTGAAAATTTGTCTCTGGAACTAATTTGAATCCACCAAACCAGGTAAAATGTTATCATTTCTGATTCCCTCACTTCTCATTCCCCTCATTTTTAAATTTAAATGAAATAAAATAATTCATAAAAACTGAACAATCATAAATTACTTCCTTGTAAAAAAATATTTGTTTACGAAAAAAGCTTAGAAATAAATTATTAGAAGAAAAATCCACTAGAAGAGCAATTCTACGTCAAATCAATAACCTTCCTGACTTGACAACAACTGATTTCCATAAAATTTGGCATGAAGGACACATACGACAAAATAAGTAAACCTGCTAATTTTTAGATTTCTATTTCAAAAATTGTTCCTCATACATACATGTTTAAAAAAAAAAAAAGAAAAAAAAAAAAAAAAAAAAAAAACAGAAAGAATTAAAAAAAAAAAAAAAAATCCTCAAAATGCGCGGAACAAAAGTGTTTATTTCCAAAGGTCTATAACTTTTCTCTTGATTATAAAGACATAAAAATTCAAACATCACTGTAAAGTTAAAGAATAGAGTTCTCTATTGATATATTAATGATTTTCTCACAACAGGTTTAAGTTTCAAGTTCATTCATATTCACAGGTGTTCATTTTGAAGTTACTTGAAATACCACTAAAATTTGTTGCCCTTTTTAATGCTTTATTATATTTGCATGTTGCAGTCATTACAATAATCGGCATTTTTTACCATTAGTATTGGTTGCGTATGAAAATATCAACATATTTACATAATTAACAGCCCTTTCCTGCCTTGTATACACCAGATGTAGACTAGGCAAAAATTACAGTAAATAAACAAATAAATGAAAAAATATTACTATACTGCATCTGTTTTTGTTAAATACGTTTAAAGGATTCTAAGTAATATTTTACTCGTTATAAGAAAAATTACAAGTTTTTAGAATTTAAATTGTTTACACCTAAACTTTGACTATATATATTGTAAAACCTAAAAAAATAAATGACTATAAATATTGATAAGCTTTTTCTACAATCATAGCTTTAGATCATTTAATTTTTACGCGTTATTAATGTGCGTTTGAAAACTAATTGATGTTAATATTTTCATTGCAATCAATTTAACGGCTGAAAATATACAACTGAAGCTCCATATTCGTAGAACAAAATTATATTATTATTAAAAAAAAAAGTAAGTAGTTCGAAACTACTGTGCTGCTTCGATAGTCAAATCTTACTTAAGTATTTTCCGTTTATTTTAGCACGTTTCAAGGAGCACTAACACAAGCATATTGCTTTTTTACACAGAGAGTGGTAGTAAAAAATCCTTTCTTTTCATACGTTGCAAAAAAAAAAAAAAAAAAAAAAAGAATAAACTTCTCAAACGCCTTTCTGATGTATATTCAAACAAGCGTGAATAAAACGGATATAAAACGGGCTAACTTCACATAAATGAAAATTTTTTAACATTTTCCTTTACTTTTGATTGGATAAACCTTGCTGAAATATAGCAGAGAAAGTCCCTGAGGGATTAACTTGTCTGTTGAAATTGCCCGTTTTCTATACAACAAGAAATGAAGCGATGTTTTCCGCTGAAAGCTTACAGAGAATTTTTTTTTCTTACAATATGTAGTTATTAAACATTTTTTTTACACGCCAAGTATGACTTATAGTGAATTAACTAAAGTAAATACAGTAAACTCCCGATCCTCCGCTGAATAGGGTGGCATGGTAACCGCGGATACCGGATAATCTAACAATATGTGAAGACGATTCTAGTGCATGCAATGACTTAAAAAAGTCAATATAACACAATCCACACATTTAAATTATAGCTAAAAACGACAGTATTTGATATACATTGTAGGCTGCATAATTTGTCAGAGAAATATCTATGAATTATCTGTAAAGAAATATTTTGATCATAAGTTTCTTATCATAAATAGCATAGGATACATAAGTAAGAACTGAAAATGATAAATTATGAATGCATAATTATAAAACTGGACCAGTATTATGTGTCGAAGGACCCAAACTAATTCCTACATTCCTGCACTATATTACTGCAATTGTCTTCTAACACATGTTTGCTATTCAAATTTCGTAGTTTTTAACGATAAAAGTACACCAAAAAAGAATAAGAAAGTTCCCAAGAAATGGAAACCTTAAGAATAGCAGTTATGAAACATTATTTTAAACTTAAAAAAAAAAAAAAAGAAAAGAAAAAAGGTCGGGTTTTTTTTTTCTATTTTCAACTTTTTATGTCCTATATTTGATTACTCTCTGCCTCTTTTATAGTTATACTAAAATTTCAGGTTAACTTCTCAAAAGTTTTTATTCGCATTTATAATTTTATAATGTAATTTAAAGATAATATAAATTTATTATTTGACGATGAAATTTATAATTTGAAACACTTAAAAAGTTATATTATCGTACGTAAATCAATCATGAGAAGAAAATAAATAAACAAATCATTGAAATTTAAAATGTAAATACATAAGACAAATTAAAATAATTTATTAGTAGTATAAAATAGCGATTTTTTATTTCTTCTTTTAACTTAAAAGAAAGAAAATAAAAAAAGGTTTGTAAGTATAGTGTTTATAAGGGGGGAAAATAACTTAATATGCAAAAAGGTTTGTGAAAAAAATAAATAAATAAAATGAGAGACATATAAATAAGTTTTAAAAATTAAAAAAAATAAAAAACGAAAAATAAATCAATAAATAAATTAAAAATGTAGTGAAAAAAAAATAAAGTAATTAGTGCATCTGCGCGTTTATAGTTAAATATCATTCAAAAAATATTCAGAAATAAGTCAGTGCAAACATTAATCAATCCTAAAAAAAGAGCCAAAAAAAAAAGAAAAAAACCCAGAAGTTTTATCCAGGAGTGGCAATGGTGTGTCTCGCTATCTACCAATCATAAAGCAAATCAAGAAAAAACTAAGCCGCATGCCCCTCTAGTTAAACGAGTCCTCAAATGTAAGTTTAATGAAGTAAAGTAGGAAGAGACGGGGGACGAACCGGGAGCAGGAACAGAGCACTTCATTTTCTTGTAGAAAGGATTAGCAAGACACACAAGCAGAGAAATTTTTACTGCTTGAGCATTTTTTCTAATCCATCTTATTTCAAAATGAAGGGCTGTTTCCACCTTCTGTTCATCCCCCATCTCTCCATGGAACAAAGTATAAAATCTTGATGCAATGGAAAATGTGGCGCAGTGAGCTTATAAGACGCGATACGACACATGGATTTAACAAGACATAAAGACTCATGAAGAGTCTTTGGATTATGAGCTTTTACAATTGAATGTTAGGTAGATTGGGGAAAGATGCTATAAGTTTCAACGTTATTTTAGATGAAATAACACATTGGTTTTATTTTTCAAAATCCGATTTATCCACAAAATATGGACTTCTGTGATTGCTAAAAAAAAGGTTTTGGTTCGAAAAATAATTTTTTCTCATTGAAAATTAATGATTACAAAACCCTTCCCTTTCTGCATCTTCCTCATACCGTTGGAGAAGATGCTGTTAGTGCAATTTCCATAGGGGAAAGATGCCGTGCACTACATGTATGTTTTTTCGAAAATTGTGCAAAATCGAATGACACTTTTTCCAACATTTCTTTGTTGTTTTCTATGTCTGTGTTTCGAGAAGGATCTTTGTTTTCTCTAGGTCGTGTCGAAAAGCTACGGCATATTCCCCAAACCAAAATACGGCGCCTGATCCAAAGGCATTTAACACTGTTTTGAGTACTCATCGGAGCGGTAAAAATGACAAAACACTATAAAAAACACCCCTTTAATTTGCGGTACATCAAAACCAATTTATGTATTTTCTCAATTTGTGCATGCTCCTTTATTCTGACTCACTGGCTAGCTGATTTTGTTGATGCTTTCGAGTGAAACACATGATACGGTATCTTCCCCAATATTGCGTCATCCCCCAATCTACCTTAAAAAAAAAAAAAACTCCCAGTATATGCGCCATTGTGTCTCTTTCGTTTTTTCTTGAGAAGAATAAAAGAAACTCTTCATAAAAATTCTCCGACTACATATTGAAAATACAAGTCCTTGAGACTCTCATTAGGACCAGGATCAGGGGTGCCCACAGAGGGGGATTATGGCGCAAGTTGCGCCATCAACATTTTTGGGGGTATTTTTTAAAACTAATTATTTATTTATTTATATAAATTATTTATTAATTTATTTTTGAAATTAAATAATTTACAGATTTTTTTTTAATGTAAATTATTCGTTAATTTATTTTTGTGATTTAAATTATTTCTTTATTATTATTTTTTAAAATTTATTTATTTTGTGTGTGTGTGTGTGTGTGTTTGTGTGTGCTTGGAATGTCTGAAAGGTAAAAAAAGCGATTATATTCTGCTCATAATTAGTACTTTAAAAAAATTAATAATTATATGAAAATAATAGTTATAATTGAAAAAAAAAATAAAAATATTTAAAAAAATAAATTAATAATAGTTAAAAAATTCATAAATAATATTTAAAAAAAAAATAAATAATATTTAAAAAATAAAAAAAATATTTCAAAAAAAAATAATATTTAAAAAAATAAAAAAAATATTTCAAAAAAAAAAATAATTTAAAAAAATAAAAAAAATATTTCAAAAAAAAAATTAAAAAATAAACAAATGAAAAAAAAAATAAATAAAATAAAAAGAGGGATACAAATAAAAAGGACAATAGGGTTGTGAAAAAAATTTTTTTTTTTTTTGGGGGGGGGGATGGGCACCCCTGACCAGGATCAATTTAAAAAGTGTCAATAACACGCATCTGTACCGAAAGCTTCAAAAATAATTGTAAAAGTTTTAAACATCCGTGTTTGTCTTTCGAAAACTCCAGATAACCAGGTAATGGTTTTACGTTCCCTCTCCCAGCTCATATCACCCGCGCTTGAAGTCATTAACACTAAATTTTTATTGCCACCTGTGCATACTTTTCGCATAAAAAGTTCGAAACTATTCGGTGACAGCTAGACATCTTGGAATACTAAAAATAACTCTTCTGATAGGGGGATTAGTGACGCACAAAAGTTGCTAATTTTGTATTTCTCGCTGAACTAATTAATTGCTCCCGAGCTGTCACTGACAAAACGGTGCAAACGCGCCGGTTGCAAATACGTACTTATTTTATGAGATTGCTTTGAGTTTTCTCTGTTTGCTTATGTGGTGCAAACGTCAATCATTGTTGATGGTTTACCCCCCGTTTCACCGAAACTAAAATTTTCTTCCCCCTCTCATTGAAAAAATCCCCAAAATAAGAAAAACTGTAGAGTATATGTTACCTTAACGTATATATCGTACAATATATGTATAATGTTAGATTATACGCATAACGTATATTGTACGAATATTTTTAACGTATAACGTATACTGTACAGAAACGTGTAACGTCTTTTTTATGTGTAACGTATGTCATATGTAATGCGTTTAATATACTTATAACTGCACACATATTTCGTATGCGATGACAGGAGAAATATAAGGAAAATTTGCCGGCTTAAAATTTTTTTCGTCATTTTTCCCCTAGTTTCCGTTGTTTCGCCGACTTAAAGTCCCTACATATCTTAAAAGGTAAGATTGAAAGGGAAAAACATCAGGAAAGGAAATTTCATGTTGGCGAATGGGGAGGAGAGCACCATTGTTGGTTGCAATAAATGCAAAATTTTAGGAAACATAACTGTTAGGGGAAGGGTGGGCATAGTGACCACTGCGGGCAAAGTGTCCACTTGAAAATTTCCTCCTTATATAGTGCTTCAGCCTAGCGGCAATAGACTCAACTACTCGCCCGACAGCCGTTGTTGTGTTATAGTTTGGTGCCGCTCAGACACAAACTCACGGAGATATCGCAAATTTTTCACTTTTTTGACCCTCTGATGTTAGGTAAGTGCATCACATGTTTCGTTTTAGTTTATTGTAGGACTAGGTGAAGTAAATTTTACATCAATGGTGCAAAACATCATGTTTCTAGCTTTGAATTCATATGTCTCAACAGTAGATACAACAACGGGTTGTACGTGAAATATTGTTCTTTCGAAAATGGCGCGCTAGAGGGCAAAGTGGCCACGGTCGTCAGCGACGTCGATTTTTTTTTCTATGGTGATTGTTACTCGAAATCTAAGGACAACGAAGGCTGGATTAGATGTTCTGGGTGCCTCAAATGGGCTCACGAAGCCTGCATTGGAGCCGAAGAGGAGGACGATGAGTTTATTTGTGATTTATATAAATACCAGTGATTTCATAACTTCACATAACTTTTAGTAATGCCTATTTTTGTTTATAACCCTAATACAATTGTTCTGAGTTCTGAAACTAAATGCGTTTCATTTTACTTCCTTTTACGTAGTAAAGGAAGTATTGTGATCACGAAAAAAATTTCACTCAAATTTCGGTCTAAATTTTGACTTTGCTCACCCCTGAATGAATATCGCGTAGTTTTTTCGACCTGTCAGCACGTGCATATGTACCTAACAACATACAAAGAGCCGAAAAATCAATTTCGACCACCCCCGAGTAAATTACGACGAGTTTTCTCGTGACGTCTGTATGTACGTATGTGCGGATGTATGTGCGGATGTATGTGCGTATGTGGCTCGCATAACTCAAAAACTATATGCCGTAGAAACTTCTAGCTTGGTACGTAAGCTCTGAGGGGGGTCTAGTTGTGCACCTCCCCTTGTGATTGCATTCGAATGTTCCCAAAGGGGTCTTTTACCCCTTTTTTGGGGTAAATCAATGTTAATTTCAATACAGACTCAAGTGATATGAATTGGCGCCACCACTTGGCGACATAGCGCCAAGATTTTAGTCGCCAAGTGTTTGACGCCAACTTGGCGACATATCGCCAAGTTGGCGACAAATTTGGCGAAAAAATTATTTTTTGAATGTGGGTTCAACTTGGCGCTATTGGCGATATTTTGCGAAAAATTCACTAAATGATATTAAAATCAGCAATATTTAGAAAAATAATCATTGTAAAATATGTTTTGCATTGTTTCGTGGTAGATTAGGGGAGTAAATATTTGAATTGTTACCTTGCTCACTCCAAGCACTTTTTTAACACTTAAGGCAACTACTAAGAAATTTACACGTAAAAGGAAGTAGTGTGGGGTCCATACCAGATTTTTTTTCATACTATCTAAATTTATTTAGGCAGTGGCCACTTTGCCCTACCTAGTGGGGCAAGGGAGCCATAAGAGCCTAGAGAGCCATAAATTTTTATGACTCTCTTTGCTTTCTAAGAGGATTTTTGCCTTCAGCTCGACTACTTTCGTATTCCATGCTGATGAGAGCATAATAAGCTCGAAACTGCAGTCCATGGATCGAAATAGCCGAGTTGGCGGTGTATTGCATGTTTCTGCCTTAGCCATTGCTTAGGGGTGATTACTCTCTGCTTTATATATTAATGTAGTTTGATCGTTCATGATTAATAAATTGTTAAAGTGTTTATTTAAAATGATTACATTCAAGTTCATTTTTCACGCTTGCAAGATCTTTTTAAATACTTAATCTGCTTTTACGGAGAGAAGCTATCAATTTAAACCCGGCGCATCACCCAGCCAAAGCTTCTGCATGCGATTTGACTTTAAAAAGAAATGGTGAATTGATGACTGGTGTTTTCGTATATTCTTTCGTACAAAAGACGCAATTGATAACTCCATCGTAGATATTTCTAAATCTGCACGATTCATTTATAAAAAAGACTACTTTTGTGAACAGATGAATTTTCAATTTAATACTAAAAACGAAAAATTTAAAATCTTTGGTGATATGTTATACTATGTTCAACAAATATCTTGTAAACTGCATCATTTTAAATCATCCTTATTACAGAATCTGATTGATAAATATCGAACGCTGCAATTCCGATTTCTGAAAGCTGAATAGAGTTATCGTGAACTTTCATCATAAATTTTCATTTGATATCAGCACGTTATTGAGATTGATATCAAATTTAGAAATAGATAAGGACCCAATATCGAATGAGGTAGTAAAACTTAAAGTCAAATGGTGTTGAAATAGTTTAATTTTGATAGTAGCTGAAATTTAGTTCTGGTACGTTTCCATATTACACACTTAACAATGTTTCAATTATCCAATTTCAATGAAGCTAAAGGACCAGAAAACTGGCAGCTGATGTCCAAATTAGGAGGAAACTTCACTCTCTGAATGGCGTAACAGTGTATTGCATGTAGTTCTGCCTTATCCCTGGTTTGAGGGCGGACCATATTGCTTCATTACAAACTGTTTGTGCATCATTTTTGAAAATTTTGTGGTAGACGAAAAATGGAATACAAAAGGCTCATATTTTCTTTCAGCATCAGACTCGATCTCGACGAAAGATTACCATCTGAATTTGATTAGATCTTATTTTGAGAGACAAAAGCGATAGCAGTTTTGAAAAACATTTTGACAGTCTTTTGTTTTATTTGTATAGGAATAGAAGCACCGAAAACTGTTAAAAAAATTTTTGCATTGCTTTCCATTTATTCTGAAAAGCAACTCAAACTATCCAACTTTGTTTGATACAATACTACAAACATAAATTCAGCCTAACATTTTATGCTATTTAGAAATCTTTATTTGTTTCTATTTCAGTAACTTTTCTCCTCTAAGTGTATAAGTTTCTGAGTACGCATACAGATCTCTGCAATAGGCTAAGGCTTTAAAGAAAAATGTATTTACTAACATACGGCTTAGAAGCAGATAAAATAATTCAGTTAGAAAAGTTCCGGCACACGTTAAAACACCAGCAAGGAAAACTTTGTTTATAGCACAGGTTTCTGGAACATCATGTCATGTTCTCTGAAGAAATAGTTCCAAAAATTAATACCCGGAGGACTTTTTCAAACTATTTTTCAACTATTTTGCATACGCATCAACAAATTCTGACATTTAAAGCTACCATTGAACTCTTTCCTTTCACTATTAATGCCTTCAAGCTGAAAAATTTGAGAAAACAAAACTCTAGTTTATAAATATAGAGTGAAGAAACTAATTGTTTACTGCAAGTATTTGACTCAATAATTAGACTAAACGGTGAGAAATTCAAGATTGAAAAACAGTTCTTAAAACTAATTTAGTGAGTCTGAAAATAATAGATTGAAAGTGATTTTGGCTATCGATTTCTTCGTAGATGTTTATTTTTATGTTTTCGCTTTTTTCAATTTCTCTGAAAACAATTACCATTCACGAAATAAAATTTCTGAAATAGATTTTATAATGAATATCATAAGAATTCTATGACTGATAATCGGCCATATTTCCGACCATTTATACCGTGCAAATTTTTCCGACAGGCGGGAAAACGTTTTTTGAATAAAATTTCCTAAGAACAAGAAACTATTTCTTTATTTCGTAATTTTAAATGAAGTATGCTCAGAACTAAAAACTACTGAATGAATGAACAAAAAGTAACTAAATAATTTTCTTAATGTTTAAAAGGGTAAGAAAAAGGTGCTTGTGAGATGTTTAAATGCATGATTGTCTCACTTTTCTTCGCTTCCCCTTAAACTTTTGAGGGAATATTAATCTTCAAACAATCATTTATTGGTTTTTAAGTTATTGTACGTAATGTTGGTACAAACTGCTGCAATATAAATTTCAAAATTTGATTAAAAACTTACTTTCTTTCCATTCAACAAAAATATTATTATTGCTTAATATTTTTTGATTTTTAAGAACGTATTTTAAAGGAAGTCTCGAAAATTGGGCTATACTGTTGGACTTTAACGTAATTATTGATTAAAGGACCTTCCCAAAAATATTTCGGCCTCAGCCTCAAAAATCAAGACAGATTTCCATAGTGGATTCTTTCCTTCCAATTCATAGTTCCATTTAAAACTTTCCATTTAATAGGACCTTCCCAAAAATATTTCGGCCTCAGCCTCAAAAATCAAGACAGATTTCTACAGTGGATTCTTTCCTTCCAATTCATAGTTCCATTTAAAACTTTCCATTTAATAGGACCTTCCCAAAAATATTTCGGCCTCAGCCTCAAAAATCAAGACAGATTTCTACAGTGGATTCTTTCCTTCCAATTCATAGTTCCATTTAAAACTTTCCATTTAATAGGACCTTCCCAAAAATATTTCGGCCTCAGCCTCAAAAATCAAGACAGATTTCTACAGTGGATTCTTTCCTTCCAATTCATAGTTCCATTTAAAACTTTCCATTTAATAGGACCTTCCCAAAAATATTTCGGCCTCAGCCTCAAAAATCAAGACAGATTTCTACAGTGGATTCTTTCCTTCCAATTCATAGTTCCATTTAAAACTTTCCATTTAATAGGACCTTCCCAAAAATATTTCGGCCTCAGCCTCAAAAATCAAGACAGATTTCCACAGTGGATTCTTTCCTTCCAATTCAAAGTTCCATTTAAAACTTTATGCAATGATAAGAGAAGTAAGGATGCACCGATAAGAAAATTAGCCGATTACCGATTACCGATTAATCGACTGAACCGATGAATGATAAAGATGATTGTTTTTAATACTACCAATTTCACCATCATTGTTGTTTTCTTTCTTTTACAGTTCGATTTTAGAAATATTAATTTATTTCTGAGATTTTTTTGTTTTTTTCATTTTCCTAATTTTCCCAAAGTAATTTCCCAATTTTATCCAATCTCTTAAAACCAATTTTCATATTACTGTCAATAATATTATATTAACACATTGTTAATTATGCTTGCTAGACATGAAAATTCAAACCCAGAAATTTAGGGAGGCTGTGGCTAGCATTCTAATTCAGGAGGGCTTTTAATTTAAATTTTTCATTTAATTCCAGACTCTTATTCTTTGTGAAAATTTGAGGTTATCTAAAAGCACTATGCTAAGAAGAAAAGTATCGAGGCATGAAAAAAGTTGCAACATTGTCTATGTGTATATTTATTTAAAATAGGAAAAATAATTTATTATAAACTTTATATCAACTGTCAGGATTATTATTATTGTTAATAAAATTATTCATCATAGTTTTTTAGTAAAGGAAAACCTTGAAAAATAATATTTAAAAATATTTTTTAATCCGATTAATTGGCCCGATTTTGCCGATTATTAATAATCGGCAAAATGGTCGATTATGGCCGATTAATCGGTGCATCCCTAACGAGAAGCATACGAAACTTGCACTTATCAAGTCAATTCTTCTATCTTTAATGACGTTAGTCGATCAGTGTGAGCATTTTTCAATCGATCGACATTTTGAACGTAGAAAAGTGGAGGGGCCTCTTTGTTTTCGAAAGTCAGGAAGCAGTCGCTCCCCTTGCTCCCTCATACGAGTGACCTATCTTATGACCTATGTTAAGTTTTCTACTACAGTCATTAACCCTCGTGGGTCCCTCCCATTTCAGTTACACTCAAGACCCTTGGGGTCATAAACGACCCCAATGCTTCCTTTAATTAATTCATTATAATTATTGAATGTTACATGCATTATTTAAGTTCCCACACTTTTTAATGATAAAAAAACAAAAAATAAAAAGATACAATTAAAGTAAAATTTAGTTTATGAATTAAAATTATAATTTTAGAGCAAAACTTACAATAACTGTAGATTTATTTACATCTGTTACAGACCTGAAAAAAACATGATTTTTGCAAGTGAATTTCAAACACTTATGACATTTTTCAATGCATTTTCTGTCCAGTTCTCTTGGACAAAAGTTGCAACGTCCTCTTTTTTTGGCCTTCTGGGGAAGTGACCCCAAGGGTCTTATGTGCAAAAAATGCAATTCGGGAAAAATAAAACACAATAGTAGCATTATTTTAAATAGAAAACTAGAAGAATAAAAGCCACAAAATGCCATTAAAAACAAATGGTTGATTAACAAAATATATTAAACAGAAATTGCATTGGGGTCACATATGACCCCAAGGAACCCACGAGGGTTAAAAAAAAATAGTTTGGCTCACTTCCGGATTTAACTAGTATCTGGTAAATATAACCAACGCCTCCGAAATACTAAATGCCTACTGCATTTGTTTCAAAACATTCTCCAACTGTTCAATACAAAGCGCTACCTTGCGGGGAGCTGCTATTGGCGATGGATTCAAATTAGAGTTTTGATTGAATTTAAATTTTGAAATCAACCAATTGTTAATTTCCCTGACAGTTTCTTAGTTTTGAAGAATTTCGATAAATGGGGCGAATTTATGCTCAACCCAGAAAGTTTTGGCATTTAGTATTAAGGTGGAATTGCTTATAGACTTATCTTATAGTAAAAATTGCAGAATTGATTCCCTTTAGCTCTGAATGGCTCATATAGAAACAAAAAATGTCTCATTAAGGTAAAATTTGCGTTATTAATTAACGTTACGTTCACGAAATAAATGAATTGTAATTTAGGGAGCAAACATTAAATTTATAAATAAAAAAACCTCTTAAATATCAGATGACTAAAATGATGTTTTAAACTTTCTAAAAAGTCTTAGGTTATGCTGTTTTTAGAAAAAGCGTTTAGCGTTCTGAAAACAACAAAAAAATCTCTTTTCATTTTGAATATTTCATGGATTTTTATCTGTCATCATTGTAAATGAAGTATGAAGAAAACTAAAAGGAACAATTTGCATATCTATTTAAACTCTGCGGTTGCAACTTTTCCGAGTTTTGAAGAAAAGTATTTTTCAACTGATTTTCTAAAGAAAACATAATAAAAGGAAAATAAACTAGTTAAAAACCTTAACGTATTTCGATTTTGAGGAGAAAAAATAAACACCCACGCATTATCAAAATAATGTTAAGAATTTATAGGCTATGCAGTTTGTTTACAGTTTTTTATTAGAAAACATTTTGGAAAATAATAGTGCATAGTTTTGCAGGAACTATACTTTTTTTCTAGATCATTGATTCTTTTGCGTAAGACATGGAATATTATCAAGCAATAAAATATATATATCAAGCAATAAAAACATATGAAAAAATTCAAAATAATCTTTTTAATATGTATTATTTCGATGACTTTCATGTTTATCAACTCTTTTTACTCCATTATACAAGAAAAGGAAGAATTGTATTCGCGAAATAATTACCATATAATGATTCTTACGTATATTTCCATTTAAACCATCTCTCAATCGGTTTTGACAAAGGATGCCACTTGCTTTGGTGTCAGTTTAGCGATGTCTGTCCCGGATTCTCATTGGAAATACAGTGCGAAGGAAAAAACTGTTTCAGACTGGAATGCAGAATTTCTTGCTTCGTCACAAGCATAATGGACCACAAGAGATTTTTCCCTACCATTTTTCATCGCTTGAAGTGCAAGTTGTTTTCCACCGACTTCTCGTTAACCCAAGTTTTAACAGGACACGGTAGCTTCAATGGCTATTTGTTTCGCTTTAAGTTGGTGAACTGTGAACTTTGTATTTGTGGGGGAAAAGCTAAAGAAGATGCAGTTCTTTTGAACTGTGAGCTATTATAACGGGGCCAGACATGCCTGTAGGCAAAGTTTATCCAGTTTGTCCTGTTGTTGGCCTCCTGTTCTCTCAGATCTTGCGAGTAGCAGTGAAAGACTTGCTGTTTTCTGTAATTTTCTTCTGTGTTTGTTACTTTAACTGTTTAGTTTTTTTTTGTGTGTCTGTACGTGTGTGTTTTTCCCGTGTTTGAATGTGCTTTTATTTTTCTTCTTTAAATTTGTTGTTTGATTTGTCTTGCTTTTGTGTTTATTTACTTCCGTAAGCCTCATGTTATACTGTGTAGTGAATTAGGGGTTTTTGTATCTCTTAAATAAAAAAAACCGGTTTTGACTAGCTTTGTTGGGAGCTTTGTAGATGGGGGTAAGTGTACAATTAGGTTCAAACTTTGGGCTAAAAAATGGCACAGAGAGGGTATGTGGTCACCTCTGACAGACACAAAGTATACAAAATGAGTCTGTCCTGTAACTGCCGACTTGGTAACAGTCCGCGAGCGCTTGTGGAACTTAAAGCCACTAATTCGTGTTATTTTTTATGATGTAACTCAAATGGTATCGGGTCCCACGTTTCCTTCATATTAAGACTTACCGAAGAATCAAGATGTAGATTTAATCTAGACTTATTTGTTGTCTTTTGTTTGTCAGGTTGCCACTTTGGAGTGCGCTGTTTCCCTTTTCAAACTGTACCGTAACTCAGTGTGAAGTTCGACTTCCACAGTAAGCACTTGCCTTAGGGACCCATTTATAGGGTAGGCAACCGTTCACCGCACAGCAACATGTTCCCACAACGAAAGGACAAGGACAGGCGAGAGAAAGTACATCCATGATCGAGCCGGGATTCAAACCTGGGACCTCCCCATCTGAGTCAGACTTCTCTGATTACGAGGTGTCCGGCTGAATTTGTGCGTGAAGAAAAGATTAGAACATTGAGGTTGTGTCCAACGTTGGTGTTGAATGCATTATTGCAAACGCTTTCTTTTGTGAAAAGGAGTGAGTGGGATGCAAATAGCTAGCTTTCTTGCATGCAGTCCTGTCTTATGTAGTCTTCTGATATTTTTCTTTCTTGAAATTGAAGTTCCTGGGGCAGCAGCGAGGTTTCAAGGGAGTTGTGCGTCTGCAGGCGCTCTCTGGCTCTTGATTCAAGTACCAAACACCATTCGTCAAAGGTTTCTGTGGCTCTCAGATAACCAAATCCTGGTCCTCTGGAAGCAATCCTGCTGTTTTTAAACTTCTTTCACTATTTCCAGACGATAACCAGAGTTACATTGAGCGGTTTTGCAACCCAAGCTTCTGACTGTCCTGATTCAAGTTTGCTGACGATTCTTCATACCATACCTTCATCTACGCAATGATGTCTACTACTCGATTAAAAACTACAAGATTATTCCTCGACGGCAATAAGAATCCGTATTGTATCGCAAAGTACACATAGCTGAGCAACTGGCTTTTATATTGCCTGCTGGTGTAGTGCATCCCAGTACAATAAGTGAAGTTATCTCAGAAACAAAAGCTCCATACTGATATTGTATGAACCCCAAATATCTTATTCAAAAGACGGGGTTCTAATTTATAAAAAAAGGTCCCGTGTAGTTTTTTAGGAGAAATTTTTTGAAATGTTTTCCATCTGTAACTTTTGATCACCACATAATTTCCGATAATACTGAAAGTTAAAGCTTCGAGGTTTAATTCTAAGCAAATTATGTGAATATTTGGAAAACAGACTGAGCTAGTAAAACATTTCGGAACTTTAATCAAGAGGTTTGCGCGCAATTATCGTTGTGAATTCAAGAAACATATTCAGCGTCCATAAAACGCCAGTAAACAGCGAAAATATTAATTTTCTTTAAACCAAAACCAGGTTCCGATATACTTATACAAAACTTTGAACATTATGAAGATTTCTTTTTTGTGTGATGTATTTAACTCAATGGTTCACAAATAGCTATTGTATAATAGTTTTCGTTATAATAATTTCAAAAACTTTTTAAAGAAAGAGAACATAAAATTGTTTTAATGTGTTTTAAATTGCTCCCCAACTCTAAAAACAAAAACAAATATTATTTTCTTTTGGAGCAGAAAGCAGCACCGCAACGATTCAGGGATCAAGAATAATAGCTCTTTACCGAGCTCTTGCAAAGAGCAGTTGAAGTTTTAGCGACGAACAATGCAGATATCCCGTAGACAAACCAGAGATCCTTTAGAAATTTTTTTTTTTTTGCGCTTGTATTTTAATGTCTCATCTATCATGATACAAGCACAAAAATTTTCCCGCTTCCTGCGTTTAGAAAAGACAAGAAATAAAACTGCGTTATGCATGAAATCTCATTCAAAATCCTTCATGCATCCTTGGATAATGAAGATTAGTTTGTCGAGGATTTTGAGATTTCTTTGCGGTATTTTTTTTTTTTCGCCTTTTAAAATTCTATGCAAAATAGCGAGGTCTGAAAAGTTGAGCTTGTTTTTTATTTTGAAAACAAAATTGCCGTAAATATTTGCATAAGACCTGCTTTTAAATAAACGTAAATAAAAATCACGATTTTACTCTACTGTTTATTTGAACTTATACAGTGAGATTTAAGTCAAATATAGGCGTCTATTCACTTATATAATTATGCGTACGTTTCAACGAAATGATTTAGAAACATACAAAATTTCGAAAAATATGAATCTATGGAATTTCTGAGAAATTATATTCATACCTAAATAAAACTGGAATTTATCAATGAACAAGTACATTGAAAAAAAAGATTAGCTACATAAATTATGATAAATTAAAGGGAAAGTCACTGTAGAGCAATATTCTAATGCAAAACAAAAACGTCAAGGGAAAAACACAAATGCTTTTTTTCAATAAAAGTAGACAGACTGTTTCAACTCCGTAGAAACTTCTTCTTCAGTGCATGCGAAAAACTGACAGCCCGATTATGACATCCAGTGACCTCAGTTTCGACCTTGTTATGTGCTCATCAGCCTGAAAGTCAACAACGGAGCTGGAGGTTGATGTGTCATCTACAGAATGTACTGTCTTACGGAAATTGAAGGATTTTTTTAAGCTCCAGGAACAAACCTTTTCATGATTGAGAAGTTTCACACGTTTCGTCTCGATAACAGCAGGAACATGCTCGAAAGGGTGCATGTTTACATGAATCATCATACTTTGAAATATATTTTGAATTAGAGTGGAGATTGAGGTAGATTTAAGGCTCCTCTTCACACAGAGTCTGAAAGCTTCAGATCCAATGTTAACCTACGGGAAAAATTGACTAACGGTTTTACAACTTCCTTTTAAGTTTTTGACTCCGATTTTTTTTTCGAGTATTTTTCAAGCCTATTTCTGAGTCTTTTACTTGTTACTTTTTAGAAATTTGCATTTCTCGATTTTTAAAAAATCGTCAAAAAATGAATTTCCTCAAAAACAAGGTACTGTTGCACATTTCGCTCAATAAAAAGTTAGCAAATCACGCTATCGAAATTTTAACTTTTAGAAGACACTCAAAACATTTCCAGCTTTCTTCCGAGACTTCGTTTGTGAAAATGCGACCAATTTTTAAATCAAAACGGGACGCCAAATATTGAAAAAATTTCCAAAAAACCTTGGATTTCTTCCTTCGCCCCGCCTCCCATCGGATTCTCTTCTTGTCGAGGGGGAAACCTCTGAGGGGTGTGAAGATTTACAACCACCTCATTAGCCCCCCTCAAGAGCAGGGTTCTCGGGACGTTCCATTTCTCTCTTTTCCTAAGGCTTTATTCAAGAATGAATGCTATTAGCAAACATCTGCACTGCTCAGTTCGTGTTCAGAAGCGAAATATTATTTATAGTATCCAGAGAATATTTCCAAGTCAAAATATTTATTCACAATTCGATGAACGTTGTTACAATATTGTCGAATGCAAAATATTGACATTTTTTCCCTTCCAGTATGTAGAAAAAAGTATTTTTTTTTCATATTTTACAAATACGCAAATTAAATTACACGTGTTTCAATGTTACAAAGAACTCACTCTGTACTCTACAATTATATAAACCATTCTCTGAAAACTTTTACGTAAAAACAGTAGAGAAAAATCTAACTAAAATATATTTTGAATTTAAACGATCGTGTAATGTGCGTGATGACGTCTGTATAAACATAAGATTATTTAATTTCAATGTTTATCTTCCCTTCTGAATATCAATTATGTATGAAATGGTTCTTGTTCCTACGATCAAAAAACTGAAGGAAATAGAGAAAAAGCGACTTCAAAA